>OOFG01063069.1:0-24803 GCA_900323295.1 Molva molva | reverse complement strand
AGGAGTCCCCTATTCCTTTCACGATCAGAACTCCCCCATCATCATCATCATCATCATCATCATCGATTTCCTCCAGTAATTTAACTGTCACCGAGTAGTGATGCTAATAACGTTTACACCTGTTTAGTTTTTGTCTTTTTTACCGTGTTTACAGTAGACATTCCTTGTGTGTTGTTTGTATTTATTTATGA
The DNA here is from genome assembly GCA_900323295.1 of Molva molva. Lineage (NCBI taxonomy): Eukaryota > Metazoa > Chordata > Actinopteri > Gadiformes > Lotidae > Molva > Molva molva. Next base: position 24,612 of record OOFG01063069.1, on the reverse strand, counting down.
TTATTGATTTAAGACTTTGGGGGGAGGGGAGGGCAGGGCTGGGGTTGTAAAATGTACACTACATTGAACACCTGTGGGGTTGCTTCACCTTTAAATATGGATCTCAGACTGTATTATTGAGAGGTAGAGTAAAAAAATAGCTATTATATTAAATTACACCTATTAAGCGGAATGATAGAGCACTAAATATTCTCCAGTTTTGTGTTAAGAACAATTTTTACTAGATGAAAATATTTCACAATCTCCATTGTACTTCAAGTGCAGGGTGTAGAGTTTGAGTCAGTTACCTACAGTATATAGACAATTCTGTGCCTAGGGTTTTTGCAATGGAACAATTTTTCTGTCTAGTGGGGAGCGGGGAGGGGGGAGACACGTCATCCACGATATCAGAAGCATCACAGTGGGAAAGGGTGGGCTCCATTTTGCTTTAAGCTTGGCATGCCATTGACTCACTGACCGTACTCATGGCTGCCTTTTACTCTGAATGTGAAAGAGTTGTCTTCATGTTGCACACATCTTTCTACGTTGGCTACCCCCTCTTCTCGCCGACTCCCTCTGGGAGTCGGAGGAAGGGGAAAGGCCGAATATGGTCGTGGGACATCGGTGATGGAGGAAGGGTCACAGTTTTGATGTAAATTTAATTGTATAAAGATCCAGTGGAACAGGGTGGGGTGGAGCACTGTTGATCGGCGCTCTTTGTATATAAAAAAAAATAATCACTGTTCACTAAGTGGGAAAGAAAGATGTATGAAATATGAAAGCAATTCAATCAAATTTGACTCTACCTAAGTTGGATTCAGGATTCTCTGCGTTCGTCTTAACGCAGCTATTTTTCTTTATGTAATTAGAACGTGTAGCAAACGATGACTGAGGTCTTTTCTTTCTTTTTCAAATAAAGAGCAGCTTCCACAGATAATGTTCATATATTATTTGTTTGTGTGTGGGATACACTTGTTTTTATCACATTTGGAACAATATAGGGCCTATTATAGTACCCGCAACACGTTTACAGTTTTATATTGAAATACCTGACTGATCAGGTGACGGATGGGATTACCTACCCATTTGCTTACCAGCCGACCCGGTAGGCCTACTGTTTACATTTGAATTATGAAAAGACAACATTGCGTCACTAAAGCCTCTGACATAGACTTCCACCTCATATGTAATATTTTTTGCATCTTTTTGGTTCGTTATCCTCACGATTATATTCACACAGTCGAATTACTGAAAGAAAAAAAAGTTTTTTCTTAAAAACACCGTGATTATGCATGCCTCCCTTTTGGATACCAAAAGTTACCCACCCACTTGTCAAACACATTGCAATTTTTGATCGTACAGTCAAATTAACTTCTGACTCTAGGGACACCTGCTGGACGATTTGCGCCATTTGGTTAGCTATTATTTGAAACTGCAGTATGCGTTTAGGTTGTTGTAAATCTAAAAAAATTCATACACTCTTACGGTCACTACACTGCTTTTTTTGTGTCACATAATAAATGGCAAACGCATTGTTTTCCGAACAGGAGAACGTTTAGGGGTGTGTTCTGTATAGTCGCGCTCAGCTGACTACTGCATGGATACACAAGCGGTTGCTTACATCCGTCCGGGTGGAATTGTGCCATCTGTATCCAGCTCGCATCTACGGTCTAGTTCCAGGTCCGACAGAAACTCCGCCGAAGTAAGGTAAGATGGCCCATTAGTCTTTTGGTGTTATTGTGCGTCACTGCAAAATATATATTTTTAACTGTCAGATAAACAGCCCCATGTTTTGCTTGACAGCCTAAAGCTACTACTGTAACAATGTTTGGTTAAGGTACCATGCATTTGATAAGAACTAATGTTACCTGTCCGACTGGATATTTCTTGGTTTTTTGTTTTCGTTTATCGGCTCCACTGACTACAGAAGAATGGACTTAGTTGAGTAAGAAGCCTGGACTCCGAAAAACTCACTCAAACTTACGTATGTAGGAAACAAATTAAAAGAGATCACACAACAGATAGTTTTTTATTTTATTTTTTATTTTTAATCATGCTACTTATTAGGCTACATTGTTTCAGGACGCATGACAGTACATTTTGTAATATTAGGCTATAACTGTAGATTCTGGTTCTAATTTGTCCAGATAAGTCCAAAACAACATTTCTTCTTTTATTTAAATAGTTTGAATAGTTTGGTCCAGTTGGCTTCAGAAGCCTTCAGAATATAAAATTGAAAAAGGTGATTGAAAAAGCCTGTTTAACGAATAGTAAATTAGGGTTAGGGTAGGCTTATAGTTCTAGTAACTATATTCTAGTTAACATTCTATAATTAATTCTCAGTGTTTCACTGTTTTATGACTTGCTTACACACTACTACAACCAGCCATCCTAGAAGGAGTTTTCTTGAGTTTTTGTTTGCTCTATTATTTATTATTTAAAGACATGGAAATCGTGAAATCGAGACAGAAATATTTTTGTAGTTGTTTTTTTGGGGCACATGTTTTATGTGGACTGTTTACGTAAACTAATTAGCCATGTGACAAGATATAACTGCTTATTACATTGTAAGAGATCACTGCATTTCCTGTTTTCGGAATCACTATTTCAGAACCACAGAATGTTGTTTTGATGACAAAACAACATATTCCATGATGTTCTGTATTTCAATCTTACAACCTTACAGACTTCTTGATCCACCTTACCGGTGGTTTAACGTTGGCGCTTTGGTTTATGAATTTATTGTCCTGCCTGTGAAGAGGTGGAAGACAGAGAGAGAGCATCATGATAGACCTGAGCCATCTGACAGACGAGGAGCAGGAGAGGATCATGATGGTGCTGAACAGAGACACGCAGCTCAAGAAACACGAGGAGGAGAGAGTCAGGTACATCTATCATGTCACATTTATGAATCACATCATACGTTTGTAATGGGGCAAGATGATCTGGTGGCTAGGGCGTTTCACTGCCCTCCGAAAGGTTCTTGGTTTTCGACCCCCAATGTCTAACCCCTACCTACAGTAACCCCTACCTGCTCCTTAATGACATGAAAACAATTCACTGTAATTTGCTTTGGATAAAACAGTTTCTTAAAAAAATACTGGATTAAATCCCCAATATCTGCAGTCTACCTGTAGACATCCCTTACCAAGACACCTAACCACAACTTCCTGCTCCTTAATGGCATGGATCTAAAGACAATTCGTTGAGTCTCTTTCAATGAACGCGTCTAGGGATAGTTTCCTGACTAAATAGTGTTGCATAGTAACTTCCTTTCTTCAATCATAGCAATCCCCCGAGTAAACTTCTTTCCTTGCATGAGAAGAAACAACCATCCTTTTACTGAATAGGGGTGGGGTTGGTGATATTTGCGTGGCCATAATAGAATAACCTAATTCAGCCTTTATTGCCCAAATAAACTCCTGACATGAGACAATTAGGTAACAGTACATTTTAACTCAACACATTGGGGAAAAGATTGTTTTAGCCTCGCTGGAATGAAAACAATTTAAACAGAACAGAGAGAGAACTCCCTTGCTTTGAGGAAGATCTTGAGTAATATAGTTGGAAAACATGTCACAGCTACACAGAAAGTCTATTGAATCCAGATGCAGTATCTCTCTGCAAACCGAATGACCTGATACCGTAGCCCTATGTAACCTACCATTAGTCACTTTCATGCAAAACGAGAGGTTGAGGTTAATTAAATACACAGTCATACACTCCTGCTGCAGGCTTTAATTAATACAAAGTCAAAATATAAAGGTATAAATCCCCACAGTAAACAGCAGCATTGTCTTTTCAGGAGATCTTGTGTTGATTTTAGAAAGGCATGAAGCTATTTGCCTTTCCTTGAGTAATGGAATTAGCCCACATCAGTTCTAGAGTGAGTTGCTGTTTTCTGTACAGAGTGTAAAAGGATTAGGCCAATCCTGTATCTAATGTGCTACCCGTATTTCACATGACCACTGCCCTTTCTCTTTCATAAGGAAACGATGAGCTGGAATGGTCATTCCCAGGCACATGATTCCCATTAACTTCAAACAGACTGGAAGCAGAGGCTCTAGTTGCTATCTTTGAAATCATTTGCACTGTTACAAAATTAAGATGGTACATTTTATGGGGAAAAAACCTGTCGACTAGAGTTTTTGTAGTCAGATTTTGGTTTTTAGAGAGAGCAGCTTATAATGAACAAGTTGCGTTGCTGTTGTTAACCATTATGTTTGAGCTCATTCGAATTCAAAGTAATGAATCCAACCAGTATCATATTCTGAAGTCTTTATGTATTGTAAGAAATAAAGCATGACATATGCTATTCATCTCTTGACAACCATAAATAGATTGGAAAGGAAAACATATATATTATATAATGTTCAGGTATTGTGGAGTGGAACTATACAGGTCATCTGGGTGCTTTTTTCCTCCAGCAACCTGCAGAAATTACTGGATCGGGGCAAACACTCGGAAACCAAACTCAGGTACCTCACAGGAGAATGGTTTTATGAGGCCAAGTCTCGGAGACATAAAGACAGAATCCACGGGTCGGAAATCATACTGGCATCCATGAAACAGAGGAAAACAAGCAACGTAGGTACGTGGACGTGATACAATGTCAGAAAAATAGCAACGAATGCCACGAGTACCCATAAGATTCAATTAGAGGTTGTCTTTAGGTTGTTCTTGTGTCGTTCAGTCAATGTGCCTTTTGTCAGCCAAGAAAAACCTATATCATTCTGCTTCCCTGATGAACCAAATATAAAAATATAAGGCACATCATATGGTACCAAAACAGTATTGCTTGATGAAATGCTGACATCGCTGTGCATAACACATCTTTTTTTTTTGTTTTTCATCAAGATTTGACCCTTTCTATGGCAGAGGCATCAGTAAAACCCAGCTTATCCAGTCCAAGAGCTTCTCACGGCATAGCCCCCCCACCAAAACCTGCCAGACTCTTAGATTCACCCCTTGTTGAGAAGAAGAGGTAAACCTCTGTCTGTCTGTCTTTTTCCTTTATTTTCTCTCTCTCTCTCTTACGCTGTTTCTTTCTTTAAGTAACATTATGAATTTGTAATCTATCAGCTAGTCTCATACATGAGCATTCAGATACTGTAAGAATTGTATCAAACACACCATAACCTCAAAGATTCATGAAAACAGTTGCGTAAACTTGGAGCAATTGTGGTAGGCGCAACTCCCTTCGTCATGTCACCTGTTGGAGTGGGATTAATTGGAGCAGCGACTACATATAGCAAACATTTGAAGTACACTCTGTTTACCTGCGTGTGTGTTTGGTGAGTGAGTCAACATAGGCGGTACAAACTTGGAATGCACCCAGTACAATAGAGTAGTTACAGCTGACAACATTGCAGGATGTAGGATGATATGCCAATACTTAACAGAAATCGACCTATCTATCTATATATCTTTTAGAGTTCTGGATGCAGAGACAAACCAAACCAAGACAGCATTATGGTCGCCAGGAAGGGTAGGCATTCATGTGAAATGAATAGCTACTATTAGACAAGTTATTTGGGTTGCTTCTGTGTCATTCAGTTGCCGTGCCTTTGATTTCAGCAAAGACGCAACCCTTTTAATCGCGCTTCCTTTATTGTTGTGGAACCAAATGAAAAGACGGAAGAACCTATCCTCACTGGGGACCGGAGTCCTCAGAAATCATCTGACACAGGTCTGAATCCATATTTTAGATAATGCCACACACAAAATATAAAATCAACACACAATGGTCACGGATTTGTGCTGGGGATGTACACTACCGGCATTGGCATTTTATGATAGACAGGAGGGAATAGGCAAAACCATAGCACAAAAGTGTTTGTAAAAGTAATAGCAATCCCCACTGTCAGACTTTCTTCATCACTGTCTTCTTTGCTCTCTGTACATAGAAGCCATGGATCCCTTGAAGGATCTAACTGCAGGTCAGTCAACACCAGGGGGCTCTATCACCTCTGAAGGGTCTTCTACAGGGTTCAGACCTGTGCCCAAGATGAGAACATTTGCCTCTAGGCGTAGCAGCACATTGGCTAACAATGTCCCTCGGCGCGACCTTCCCAAAGACGCAAAGGTCATCGTCCCAGCACCAAGATTGAGGCTCAAACAGCCTTCCCAGAGCGTTGTGGCGAGCCTTGTGGCAAGTGTGGAATCACATGCTCAGGAAACTGAAGCGTCGGTGTCTCAGTTTTCCCCTCATGTTGCTGCTCAGCCACTTCAGCAACCCACTATGGAGCTCCATAAAGAGGAGCCAACAGAAGATTTGATGAACATTCCTTCTGTAACACCGGAAATGTCAGTCACAAATTATACTTAACTATAACCAGTTGAAGTGAGAATTTCCATTAATACTGTTAAACTGTTATTTCTTAATTTCAGTACTATTGCATACACCAAGCTTGATGGGCCGAATGACATTGGAAGAGTCAGCCCAAAAAAGAGCAGTGATTTAAAGCCAAATGAATATGGGGATTCCCTCACTACCTCTCTATCTACAAATGAAATGAAGGAACCAGAGAGGGTCAAAATCAGCAACGACGGATCATTCAGTGTTTCAGCATTCAGAGACGAAGAGCTAAGCATGACTCAAAGCGTTGGGGGTAAGCTAAACAATAGCTTTTTTGTGTAGGCACCTTCTGTATTATCATCATGGTATCAGTGATTTCCAAACTTTATTTTTTCAGATCAACCAGTACGCTATGACCTCAACTTAGTCGAGAATCAGCACATGGCTCCATCGTCAATTCCGAAACCCAAATTATCCCACCAGATTTCCACTGCTAGTGAGGGTGAGGAGGGCTCCATAGCAAAGGTCCTTGAGTGGTTCAGCCGCAGCACTGACAGCAATGAGTGGCTGGACATAGAGGACAGCCAACAAACCGTAATTAACATGGACAGAAAGGAGGACATCAAGGTTAAAGGTACCCCTGAAGACAGAGTGAGAGATAATAATGGATCTCACGTAATAGAGATGAAGAAAGATCACTCAGTCAAGGAGTCGAGTGAAGTGAAAGAGAATATAGAAATAAAAAAGGAGTTGAGAGTGGTGGGAGAAGATGTAAAGAAGGATGCAAGACAAGAAGCGAAGGTGCTGAGCATCGAAGGAAATGAAGATGACAATTTGGCAGGCGAAATATCTAATATCAAGTCCTTTTGGGAGGAGGGCAACACAGGTCCCAAAATCCTCAACAGCAGATCAAACACAGCAATCAGTGACAAACGGCAGAAACCTGAAATCTTTCAAATGGATAAAGAGAGACAGAAAGAAACAAATGATCATATAGTTGATCATTTGGCTTCTGCCCCTGAGAGAGTAAGATATAATAAAAGTACTTTCAAAGATGAAACAAAACAGACACCCACATCTTACAGACAAGGAGACACGGATTTCATCATAAGTAGTGGGCATAACATCCAAACAGAGGATATTAAACACAAACAGCCAGATTACACAAATAAGAAAGTTACCTCAATCTGTCCTGAACCCCAGATTTATTCTTCACTCACAAATCATAGAAATAAGTCAATTCCCAATATCAATAGAAAGGATGGGCCTAATTATGCGACAGATTTATTAATGTTACAAACAAACCCCCAAGTCTTCAACAGACGAGGTTCAGACAATGACATGCAGCCTGCTCTGGAAGCTTCTCAATCCAGAGCAAGCCCTCTACCAAACAAACCATCATTGCCATTATTATCATCGTCTTTAACAACCCCACAGCAGGATGAGTTCCTCAAGGCCGGCCCGGCTCCACTAGAGACAACCCTGCAAATGAAGGACATTCCAGACCATGACACACTCCATCGGTCGATTCCCAGCCCGTCTATGGATTACAAGCGGAGTGGAGGCAATGCGCTTTCAACCACTAAGCCGCAAATGAAGAGTCATGGAAATGAAGACACAAAAAGCAAAGTAATTGAAGATGGAGCTGTGAAAACAGGCATGGCTCCTAAAAAAGATTTGACCAACAAAGACATAATGCAGAATAGCCCCAGTTCAACAAGACTGCCGCCCGGACGTCAGGAAAGCAAAGTAGAGAGGATAAGACGGCTTAAATCTTTATGGGAGCAGGAAATGAACAGGCAAGTGAATGTTAAATCCAAAGACGGAGGTGATGGCAAAATCATCTCTACTTCAAATCTTGGAAAACTAAATAAAAGATTTACAAAGTCTGAATATAACCTAAGGTCAATGGACAAGGATACAGACAATGACCTAAGAGACTCCAATGGAAATCTGCAGAATTTTGCACAGAGACAGGAAACATTGTCCCCAGGTCTTGGCACAAATCGTTCACAATTCAACAATCTCCGTGAATTTTGGGGTAATTCCAATTTTAGTCGCAGAGGCTCGTTTATGGCCGAAAAGACAAAGCCCCCCAAAAATAAAGAAATCTTAGATTCACAGTCCCCAAATTCAGAGTTACAGCCTTCTGCTATCATTGAGAAGAGCAGCTTTAGACCAGCCCTTGTTTCAAAATCTATACCGCCTGCACAATCAGGTCAGCACAAAGACAGCAGGAGTGACTTGAAGGAAACTCCTAGAGGGGAGGAAACCTCAACTAAGCTGCAAAGCAACGTGGGAAAAAAGACACACTCTCCCAAGGCGAGGACAGACAGTTTTGGCAACATAAGCAGCCGTACAAGTGCCATGCGCCGTTCCACCAGCATGTTCTTGCTGAATGTCAGCAAAGAACAAGACTGTGGTAAAAAGTCTCAAGAAGGAGTTATGAGACAGAGTGCTGATAAGTCCCAAAATAGAAGGCAAAGCGAGGGCAGAGTCTCCACTTCTTGGAGACCATTGGTTAATTCCGAATCTCAAGCATTGCGGGCTCGTGCATTTGTTCCACGAGACTATCGGCATTATCTTGGCATGACCGAGAAGTCCAGCATCCACAACTCCCTCGCCCCAGTTGTGAGTGAACAGGTGTCAGAGGGCAAGTCCGGCTATGACTTTGACTTGTGTGGTCCGGCAAGAGCGAGTTCCCCGTTGGGCTCAGAGGAACGTTATGGCAGGATGGGAAGCAAAGCGTCACAGCGCCCCCTCTGGAGGAATAACAGCAGTTCAGAAACAGGAAGAGAATCGTCTTTAAGCAGCCCATCAGAAACCCGGAGCACCTCAAGGACCAGTTCCAACTGTAAGCAGCATTTAATGCTATTTAATACAATTAATTAACAACTACAAAAAAGCAACTACATAAAATGCCTGCATATGCATGCGTTATGAAATAACGCTAATAAAACACTAATTCATTAACTTTAATGAATGCTATTGCCACCAAAGCTGTTGAAAATACGACTTTTGGTGTCCTTACAGTGGATTAGACTAAGGCTTTGTAAGAAATTTATTTTTACTGGTGCACACACACACACACACACACACACACACACACACACACAAACACATTAATGCACAAAACCATGTCTTCCTGGGACATCTATAAACTGCTAATTTTAGTATTGTCTTTAGAAATAAAGTCCACTGTTGAAGAGGGTTGAATCTTGCTAAATACTGATGAATGTTGAAGATACTGTGACTGGTGCTGTGTCAACGTTATAAAAGAAGGATGTATCCAGGGACATCCTTGTATGATCTATCTATATCTGCCTCTCGGCAGAACATTAATTCTCTCTCTCTTATGTCAACATTACATGTATTTCCTTATCCTCCTTGTTTGATTTGTGGGCTGGACAGCGCATTAGCGTTGGCTTCATTGTGACACATATAAATCACCAACTGTACTGAATGGTGACACTGAACTGTACCTTTATTTGGATGTATATATATATATATATAACACAGGCCATGATGAGGATGGCCTGTTTTGATGTATCAGAAATACTTTATTGATCCCCGGGGATCAAATTAAGTGACAAAGAATCCATCTTCAAGAGTTCTGAAAGAAGGAATATATGTAATTTCACCATAATTCTTGAGAATAATCAATATTGTCCCAAAACATCTAACTAAATGGCTTTCATTTGCCACTGTGCAGAGTCTTGTTGAGTTTACAATCAAAATCATAGTTTTATTAATCTATAGCTCATGTCTAGTGTCACTACACTGTGTCCAGCATACCAACCTTTTTGGCAGTAGAACATGTTAAGGAGGCTTTGATTTTCAATTACTTAAAAAGACTCACCGGTTGTCTGGCTGTTTCGTTTGTGTTTATTTAGGGGAAAACGACAGCGATGACCCAAACCCCGTAAAGAGAGCTCTCAGACGAGCCAAACTGAAACCTAAAAATATGACCAAGAGCTTGGAGGACATAACATCATTTGGATCTCCATGTAAGGAAAAACATTTGTATATATATAGATTTGGATAATTTCAGATTTTTTATGCATCCAATAAAATTGTATTATTGTATTCTATAGGGCAAGAGCGAAGACCAGATCCAATTGATATGAGACGAAGCAGCAATGGTTTACATTTTGTTTAACATTTTTTAAATTAGGAATGTCAGTATGTCAAGTTAATTAAAAACATTTTTTTTGTTTTGTTACTCAGCCACATCCATCTCAACGGCTTCAACGGCCTCATTCTCCGATCCAGATCATTTGAAAAATATGAGCAAATCAGTACCCTCTTTTCTCCAGAAGGAGGTAAGACGGTCAAAGCATGCTCTTGATTCTCTCACCTGCGGTAAATTCAGATGAGCCTGCTGGGATTGTTTTGTTCCCAGGTACCATTTCCTAGATATCTATTCGTGATTTATAAGGCAACAAATAAATGCAAGGCAATTGCTTCTGGAAACGATTCAAGACTATACATAGGCTGAAAATCACATTTCACAGATGATTGTCCTCCATGTCCTTTTACCTTTACTAATTTAAACCTCACCTACAGCAACAGGTACTTAATATGATGCAATGTGTATGTGTGTGTATATTTATTTGTGCATGCTTGTGTGTCACCAGCGAAGTGGCAGTGTGATGACCATGTACAGTGGGGACTTTGGCAATGTGGAGGTCCAGGGTAACATCCAGTTCTCTATCAACTATGTCCAGAAGCTTACTGAGTTCCACATCTTTGTGGCACAGTGCCAAGGACTAGCTGCTGTTGACCCAAAAAGGGGTCGTTCGGACCCGTGAGTATATATATAGAGATATATATATCTCTATTTATATTTATTACTATATATATTTTTCTATTTCCATATTTGAAACCTTGGTAACAACACACACAGCAAAAACAGAACATACCGCGAATCGTTTCAGTGTTTCATCATCAAGCTTATTGCAACAATATCATTTTTTCTTTTGTTAGATACGTGAAAAGTTATCTCGTCCCGGACAAAGCAAGTCTTGGGAAGAGGAAGACATCGGTGAAAAAGAAGACACTCAACCCGACGTTCAATGAGATCCTGAGGGTGAGTATCGCGGGCGTATTGTACATATTTGCCAAATCAGAAGTGAACTAATAACAACGCTTGGGCGAACAATGCCATACAAAGAAGTAACAAATAGCTCCTGTGTGCCTCCCCAGTATCGTGTTCACAAGGAGAATCTGAGGACCCAGACACTCATTCTTTCAGTGTGGCATCATGATACGTTTGGCAAGAACAGCTTCCTGGGTGAGGTAGACCTGGACCTATCCACCTGGGACTTTGACCACACCCAGATGAACTACTTGGACCTCAGAGCCCGGGTAAAGGACAAACCCCTTCACACATATATACGGACACACACACTGAGGACAAAAGCAATGACTCATGAAGTACATAATCTGCTTGTAGAACATACAAATACCTTCACGCTAGCACTCACAAACACGGACATTGACAAACACACACACAAGGATAAAGGAGACACTTCAGCACATAATCTACTACAGATATATGTACCCACACAAGATTCACTGAGAATACATTTGAAGATGACAGATTATTTTGATAATACAAAAGGAAATAAATAATGGGTGTAATGTTTTATCAATCACCTTTATCCATCAACATTGACAGAAACTTGTCTTTGACAGAGCTTACATTAAAAGACATAACATCTTTCAATTTACAACAACCAGTTAATTACTCAAGTGCAATTACTATATGGATATATTGTATGATAATATGAGATACAGTTGTTCTGTGATATGTTCTGATGGATTTGTCACAAAATCAAGTCTTCATCATCTCCTGTCATAATTATCTTTGTCAGATGCCGTCCAGTATGACGCCTTCAGACAGAGGCGAGATGAGACTGGCCATACGCTTTCTCCCACAAGTGACACCCAGTAAGGGTCAGTGTTTGTCATTAACAACGACACCGTTTATAAACAGGTTTAATTCCAGACCAGAATAAGGTATATTAGATACATCACCTTATGGTCCTTACTCTGGTCTGGTATTCAAACGTTTGTCTGTGCTTTCTGCTGCACAGGTGTGACGATGCACGGCCCACCCATGGGTGAAGTCCACATTTGGGTGAAAGAGTGCAACAACCTTCCTCTGATCCGAGCCACCATGGATCCTTATGTTAAATGGTATGACATTCTTTATGTGTACCATAGATTCTTCCACGGATTGGAACTTTTTACTTGGTCCCATGCTGTGCAGATTTGATTGAATTAACTGAAGAAAAAAAAAACGGTTCAGTAAAATCTTTCCATTTCCATTTTCTTTCTGATTTTCCTTCATTCTTAAAGCTTTGTGCTGCCGGACACGAGCCGGAAAAGCCGTCAGAAGACACGCGTATTGCGCAGAACGACAAATCCCATCTTTAACCACACAATGGTGTACGACGGCATCAAACAAGCGGACCTGATGGAAGCCTGTGTCGAACTGACTGTCTGGGACCGAGACAGGCTGGCTAGCAATCTGCTTGGGGGCTTAAGACTAGGCCTTGGCACAGGTACAAATGCGAAACATGACATGTATCTCAATTCACTGTCAGTTGCTATAATATAAGCATCTGCTGAACGACTAATTACCGTAGTAAATATAATGTAGATATTAATCAAACTATGTCCAGTATATATCTGGGAAGTGGTTGTTTGGTAAGTGTGACAAGTGTTTTGCTCTTTTGCTCTATGTAGGCAGAAGCTATGGTGCGGTGGTGAACTGGATGGATTCGAGTCCGTGCGAGGTGGCGCTGTGGGAGCGAATGATGACTTCCCCAAACGAGTGGGTGGAGGAGTTGCTCCCTTTAAGAAGGCTAACCTCTGCCAAAACAGCACTGAAATGAGAAGACGTTATGCCTTGTTTAGAAATATTTTCCCCTAAGATAAAGCTGATATAGAAAGTAAGAGACAGCTATGAGTGGAATATTGTTGAAGAAAAATTTAGATTTTATAAAGATACAAGCACTTAGATACAAGATACGTCTTTAATTACCAACCAAGATCAAATTTGTTTCAAACTGTACAAAGTCTAATTTCTTGAAATATACCTTGGATTGTTTTTCAATCTGATATACATAATTTTTATAATAACCCATACCATATAACATTATATAAATATTTCATTGTCTCTGATTTATTTTTGTGGAATATTTACCAGAAGTGGAAGTAAAGAGTTTCAATTTCACTCACAGTAGAGCTAAAAAACTTTATTTGATTGTCATTATTTGAATCACCATCATCAATGTATTTATATCCCTCAATAATAAATTATATTTTTCTCACACACTACACACTCAAGATTTATCTATTATATTTGTATGTTAATGATTGTTTTCCGGAATGCCTACATCTGTATAGAGCAACAACATGTGATGTCAAAATATTTAATAAAATCATATTAATCTCCATACCTCTTACTGGCCACTGTTTTACTAGCTGTATGATATTATGGATGGAAAGATCCATCCGTTAAATGAGAGCAACACAGAAAGAGAACAGAAGGTGAAAGGTTGAAACAGATGTGTGCATCTATTTCTTATTCTTCCTACTCCTGAGCAAGATCAGGACGACGGAGGCAGAGAGAACAGCAAGGGCTGCCCCGGCGACCCCTAATCCCACCACAGCACTGCTAGTTGCCTTGGTCTTTGCCCGGTAAGCAGAGGACTCTAAAACACAGACAGAGGAGGACATTGTGTTAAAATTATTTGTACATGATTGTATATTTATATATTAATATTTTCTCTACAGGATTATAAGCCTTCGCCACGCCCAATCATTGTGCCTTTCATCAGGGATACATGAGAGGGAGTCTTGGAACCTGAGACCCCTAGTACTAGATTGTCTTCTGGCTGCCAACCTGTTGGGCCGGGGAAGGGGGCAAGGGGGTTCATATGCAGGTTCACATGTAATGCAGGTTCGTTGCACCGCATACATTAGGAGTTTAATAATCATGATGATGCCAGAGAGATGTCTTTGCACTGGACAACAGTTCTTGGCGACTCACCGATCTGCTGCGACACCAGAATAGCGGGAGAGCTGACTACGGCTGACGGGTTCTTAGCGGAATCCCCAACTGACATAGTATCTCTCCTTCTCCTTGAATCAGAACAGACCTAGAAAAACACATTCATATAACATTCAGGGGGAATTCAGGTCTGTCTATCTTTCTATCTGTCTGTCTGATATGCCTGTGTATGCTGTCTGATTTGTCCATCTATCTGTATGTCTGTGTCAGATGTCTCTCTGTTGATCTGTCTGTCTGTCTGATATGTTTGTTTGATTTATCTGTCTGTCTGTCTGATTGTTACTGTGCTACTCACGGGCATTAAGGTGGGGCATATGTCCACCTCACAGAGCCTGGTGATGCAGTGGAGGTAGAAGGTGGAGACAGATTTATTCCCATGTTCCACAAATCTGAATGCCTCGAAGGAGAAGTATGCCATCTGAGACAACCCGTTCATTTCCAACACTGTTTGTCCATCCTTGGTACATCTTGGATGAGAAAGCGCATGAGTCTTGGGATTGGTCATTGGTAGAAATAGAAAGTAAGAACTACGGCTGACCTAGAGCAGCGTTTCCCAAAGACTGGGTCGCAACCCGCTGGTTGGTCACACAGGATTTTAATTGAGTTGCCAAATACATTGGCAAAGTTTTTGATTGTTTGCATCTGCAGTACATCTTTTGTAAACATGGGGGTGTTGCCGTTTCTATCCAAAGGCAGAGGACTGCAGCTACCCTCTCACATCCAGCCTAAATCTTGTGGGCTCACATACTAAAGGTGTTCTGGCTGTGCAACCAGCTAACGTTTTCATAAATTGTCGAGTCGATGAAAATATGAGCATGTTTTGAGGTTAAATGTGCTGCTCTGATGGAAAACGTTTGGGAAACACTGACCTAGAGGAACAATGAAGTTTGAAATAAAAATATACTGCATAGCTGATAGGGAGACTCACCCTACGAAAAGATCATAATAGGTGCTGTTTCCGGGCATGGGAGTGGTAGTCGCAAAACATCGGTCGAGTAGCACATTAAACCTTAGGAAGGAAGGAAGCACAGAATCATTAATCACAAAGTATCTATCTATCTTTAGTGTTAGGGATGGCACCATCCCTGAATTACCTGTCTGTTAAATTTGTCGCCTGAACTCCCACAAAAATCCTGGTCTTCAGGTTTAGCCCCGTCTCTGGAACAACAAGGGGAGTAGAGTAGCTTGTATCCTATTCCATAGAAAAAGAAGGAACGCTATCAGGCTATCAAATCTGCTTTGAACACAAAGTGTTTTTTCCTTGACAGGAATACTGAGCCGAAAGGCTAGAGCAGAACTTACATTGTAAAGTGCCATACTAAGACTGCTGATGAAACTACCGTTATTTTCCCTTACGGCAAGACTCACACCCGATCTATAATTAATAAACACAGATACATACATACATTTATAAGAGAACTCCTAGCAATGATATTACATTACAATATACATAAATAATTGAACACTATTTACATAAATGACAAAAAAAACGAAATGAGGCAATAAAAGCCTAAAGTTGTTTGAGTGGGTCATTGTACTTACACGCCAAGTTGCGTGCTGTTCACATGATATTGCAAGGGATAGACGCAAGAAAACCTGTAAGATATCTGCCTCCGATAAGTGATGATACCAGCACTAGGGTCCTGGGAATTGACGGATCCCCAGATGCTTACAGATTGGACACTTGAGAAGTCTGAAAACAATCCTGTACCGACATCAGCGCTTATCTGTCAACAGAAATTGTTAAATCAAATTTAAATTATGTTAACAAAGGAAAATGCCAGCTTTTTTTTTTTAAATCTTTTTTATATACTCTTATACACACATTTCTAAGACATCTGTCTCACATCATAATTGTAAACAGATAAAATCCATTATTTTGTATTTATAATTGTTCTCAATGTGGCACAAGCATAAAACGTCCTTATCCGAGTACCATGGATTGGCTATTGCAGAAAGCAGCTGCACTTTCATTAATGGAGACTCTGAATCTCAGTACAGGCGGTTCGGCCTCCCAGTCTGCTATCCCATGGCACACTTGCTTCCCAAACTCTCCATTCAGAGCCATAAGAGATTCGTTATAAAGAGATTGGTAAATGGGGCAGAGAAAGATGCTCAACTCCATGTATTCTGTGTCGCAGTTCACTGTGATGTCCGCATTTTCTAGTAGGCAAAAAAAAGTAATTGAAAAACATGAATAGGAATACATTTTATGTAATTATGCATTATGTAATTATTGTTTGTTTCTTCAATGGTGGAAACTACTACAAACCTGGAGGTCTGTATGTAACATCTGCTACACATTGTGCCCCCGGCAGAATTTCCTGTGCTTCAACTAACCAAAGATGGAGCACAAGAATGAACAGCCACATTGTTCTAGACCAGCGAGGAAAGAAAGAAAAAAGTTTTTTTGTGAGAGAGGGACTCCCAAAAAACAATATACTTACATTCAAATTTGATCCGTTAAATGTAAATAATTACATATTAAACAATGATCTAAAAAATACATTATGGACTATGATGTAGCACTGGCTCCCAAATTGTTAAAAAATATTTACTAAAATATATTACATTGAAGATTTCCCTGACAGACACATAGTTAAGCTACATAAACAGTGAATGAATGATGAATGTACTATCACTCATATCTGTTAACAAGATTAATTCAGATTTCTCTTTATTATAGACAATTTAGCATTCAACCATTAACAGAAGTGTGGGATCAAATTACGTATTTAAATTGATTAAATAAGGTAAACATTTGCAGCGCAGTAACTCACAACCAGTTGACTCACCTGTAATTCTTCTGTTACTTCTTGATACAATATCAGTTGCAGGGTCCATCCATTTATATGTGCCACAGAGGAGCTGAAGGGTGTGTGTGGGATGATCATAGACAATAGAGTAACCTGAGCTGTTAGTTTTCTTTTCAGTTAGGATTTATTTGAGTAAATATTAAGGTCACAGAATGTGCAAATGCCAAAAAATGAAAACCTTTAACCGACACTGAGAAGATTGAATACGGCTTTTACACAACAGTTTTATCTTGACACATAATTCTATGACACAAACATTTGATTTCTAACTAAGTGGATTCAAGTGTGTTTTTATGTACAACCATCCAAAATGGACTACCAGTTTGTGTTATGATGCAGTCCAAAAATAAAAAAGAACTCACTCATAAAGCAATGTATATTAATGTTTGGCAGGTAAAGGGGGGCGGGGTTACACATGCCCCCCAAACAAATTTGATTGGCTACCCCAAATAAATCTTGTATTTTAACATCACAAGGGTACACAATGTTTTTTTATTATACACATTTGTATTGTTCTTGTTTGCGGACTGATTATCGGATGCGATATTTGTGATTTCTCTAGTTCATTTTGTGATGTATCCCCTGTTCTACAACGTGAGTGTTGTTGGCCCCGTGAGGAGGGTGCCACTCCTAGTTCACCACTACTAAACAAATCAAATCACACAGATCCCTGCATCCAACAACATGATTGGTAAAAACAAATATGAAGCGAAAGATAGCGAAACACCGTGTTCACACAGATTTGAGCAGTCTGCCAATAGACTGTAGATATTAATCCAAGGTCAGAGTTGTGCAACCTCTGACGACACATTTTCGCTTTTGTGATTCTTAATCCAGAGATCAACATCTCATTGTTGTTCTCTTGGTCCTTTTGTGCAAAATAATGAAAGGATCTTTTCATTATTATTATTATTGATACCCTAGGATTCCTGTTGTCCTATCAAATATCAAATGCCAGTGTTACCTTATTACTACTACAAATTCACAGTGAACACTTTGCATTCTAGCTGAGAAGATAGTTTCATAGAAAACACTAATGAAACTACTTTTCAGTATGAAGACCAACATACAATAACCATATATGATAACCTGTACAGAATATATTGATATAAAGAATCACTTTAAAAACATTTTACATTGAAGTATTGGGGCAGTCAGACGAACTGACGCCCTGCTTTCAACTCATCCCTGGAAAAATACAAAGAAGGGTGAGGTTGTGTGTAGGAGATGAATCCAAGCTATGGGATGATGTGCTGTTCATTGTTCATTCTGAAGTGTTACCAAAGATAACATATAGCATAATGTTCACTAAGACGATGGGAATTTAAGTGTTTGGCTGTGGGGTGAAGATCCGATGGCACTGAAGTGTTTGCAGCTATGCAGAATGGCCAGGTGGTGTAATGTTATCAATAGGTTATTACCACTTTAGTTAAATAAGATATCTACTTCTAGCCCACGTTAGCTTCAACAGTGGATTACTGACGTCCACAGTTTCTTCGTGAGGACGCTGCTCAGATGAACCTTGTGAAGAGACGTGACCAGAAGGACGGCAGGATACAGGTGTGTTACAGCTCAGGTGTGTCTGCCCGTGACCAAACACAGGATTTCATGAGTGTTTTAGAATGGAGTTTAATCAGAGTTACAAAAAGTTTAAAGTCTGAATGGAGTAAGCGTAAGAATATAAACATACAAACCATTTTAATATCGTCAAATAGTCCTCAAAAGTTTCAGAGTTTAACAAATTCAAGAGTTATGCGTCAGCGGGGGCAGACGAATAGGCCAGAGTAAATTAAACACTCTTAGCCTTACTCTGGCCTAAACTCTTAGCCTGGGAACCAGGCTTAAACAACCCATAAAAGGCAAAACAACCCCCCTGGGCAAAACAACCCCTAAAAGGCAGACGGCTATCAGTTTTTGGCGGACGATCACTTTTGGGCACGACACCCGCAAAAGGGACATGTACGGTCTCTGAGTAGAGGCGCAGATCTTGGCTTACGTGCTCGACCGGGAAGTGTGATGTGTTCACATGGATACAGGCAGATGGTAGACGGCAGACGGAAAACACTTTCTGGACGGCGCGGGAAAAACAAACCAACAGTCCAAACGGAACGGTAGGACGGCAAAATGAAACATGCGTGACGATATGTTGCTATGGTGATGAAGTACTTTTTTACAAATAATGGAATATAGTATATTAAATACTATTATTTTGAGTCAATATTTTATGTAATTATTCTAGTAATGCATAGCTATAAAATTCACAATTATTAGCTTTTACTTTTCAAGGTCGTCCAGCGCTAACAACAACGTTACGTAACATCCGGTTGTAAAGTCCGTCGCGGAGGACGGCACAAAGTTTGACGATTAACATAAATAGATAAACTGATAAATATAATAGATACAAATAGATATATCTATATTAGAAAAAGCTTTCACGTTGTTCTTTGAATAACTAAAGTCATGTTCATCATTGTGGCCCGGGACCTATTCAAATGGCTATACCTCTAACTAAGCATCCATGCTTCTTCAAGTCTGTCTGACTCACCTGTATTCTGTTTGACGGCTCAAGTCTCAAGTCACCTGGATCGTCTTGATGCTAGCTGCGTTAGCCTCCTCGAAACCGCTGAGGCGAACGAAATCTGGTTGTCTAAGTTCTTTAAAATATATATACTTTAATTTGTCATAAGACCTAATATATACCGGTAATAGGATGTATATATACATGTTTCAAATGATTCACGGTCGCTGTTTACACTTACTCTGTAGTATTATCAATATTGAAGTATTATCTTCGGGTATGTCTTTCTCCAGACATGTTCAGCGGTAAAAGAGAACAATGAAAGGGTCAACGGCGCGAAAACTACTGTCACGCGAGGCCCCCTAGAAATAGACAGTTTTTGTAATAGACAGGCGCGCGCTAGGCACCCTGTTCGCGGCTGTCCGGTTCTCCGTGAGAGCACACAGTGCAGTACACAATGTAACATCATTTTACCAGATGCACATCTAATTCATCCCCTAACATGGCTAAACAATCCATCTGTTGTCTTCATAAATTATCAATTAGAAAATAAGTCGTGGTCGTGTTCGGTGATAGCTTGAATGCGTTGTAGTACCTGAGACTGGCCTCAGGGGTAGTAGACACAGTTAGGTTAAATACAAATACTATGATGGAGAGGTTGCTACGTTTAAATCAAGGAGAAGTTAGATAAAGAATGGAATATAATTAAATACATTAAATAAATAAATTATAAGTGCCAAGGGAAAACAAAAGGGAAATCAAAAGACATAGAAATAACAATGTTAGATCCCAAAAGCCAATCGTTTTTATACCGGAGTAGGATGGAGGAAAAAATAGTTGTTTAGGGTAAGGCTTAGTAATAAAGTAGTCATGTTTAATAGTTTTGTATGTGCCTGATATCGCCTCAATGTATAGTTTAACAAATTATTTATTGTTATATATACGCAGATGTGGCTCCCCGATATTACAGCTAGTCCATGCTGGCCACACTGGTCGCTCGACGAAATAACTTGTGTTCGTGTCTCCAACTGCAGTGTCTTCTTCCATTTAATCCTTTGTTTAGTCTAACCACAGAGAGTAGAACATAGGGGTAACTATAACCTTTTCTTAAAATCCCATTCATATCCCTTGCACTTCCACAACAATGAGTGTACTGTTAACCTTGTTCATACAAGGCTCAGAGTATGTTAAGCTTTGTGTTGGATGCTGGAACGTGTTAATGCCGTGGATGTAACCGAAGACAGTTTGGTTATTTCAAGACAAAAGCAAGGAATGGATGTACAATTGCCCTGTAAGCAAATTATGAAATGGTGTTCTCTCCACCACTTTGACTGAAATTACAGAATTTGTATTAAATTGTTTATCACTATCATATGCTGTGTGCTTTCTACATACCCTTAAAAGTTTATTCTATGTAATTGTTTAAAATAAAATACAAATCCGACTTTTTGACTTATGTGACCTTTGACCTTGATGCTCATGACATCACAAACATGTTTCCTGTTGCTACCATAGACCGATACCAAAGACACATTTTATAGTCTGTGGTAGAGAACCATTTCCTTTTTTCTTTTTAACATTTTTCAACTCTTTTTCAAAAGTGATGACAAACCAGTATATTTTATTATTCTCATTTATTTTGCATATTTCTAAGTGGTCGAGATTACAGCAAATCGTGTGTGTCCAAGAAGAAAATGCTTCCTCCTAAAGTCATAATTTAAAAGACCAGTGAAGGATTGGTGAAATATCTTGGACAGCTCAGCGCGAGTTGGAGTTTCTTGGGCATTCATGCATTCGGTAGGCACACATGTAGAAGATACCTGAGAACAATCATATAATAATACGAAGATTAACATCCTAAGTAATGATATAACAACGACAATCAATACTGATACAAATTTGAATGACAACCAAACAAGAATATGAATAAGAGGTTATAGCACCTCCTAGTGATCAAGAACGGCTATTGTCGTACACACCTGAGAAGAAAGTGAGTACCACGGCCACCCAGCCCATAATGTAGGACCAGGAAAACCGCCAGTTTCCATAGCGTTTCCCAAAGTAGTTCACCGTGACCCCTGTGTATACAGCCATTGCCAGCAGTACAAAGAAGCCTGCAATCAAGATTTACACCATTACATCAACAACAGTGTTTACAGTGTTGACAGGGCAGGCAGGTCCACTTTTTGATGGACGACGTTCTGTGAATCATCGCTTACATGAGATGAAGAAGAGGATGCCAGCTGCGAAGGTCTTGTCAAATCCGTCAAACGAGGAGTAGTGGATGAAGGCCATGACGCCGATGACGATGCCGATGAAACACGCCAGCACGGAGAGGATCATGAAGGCTCTGGTAGCGTCCCAGTAAGCTGTGGACGGGAGCAGCACAGGGAGAGGTCAAGGCTGTCATTCAGCCTACGCCATTGGCCTTATTCACCTGGTTGCCATCTTGGTTCTAACCACTTGCAGGGTGACGACTGATGCTGGGGTCTGAATTCCGCATTCAGCTCCATCATTTAGAACCAAGATGGAACTGAGATGACCGCTAGGAGACCCATGGAGTGGGTATACGAGTATAAGACAGAACACAGCAGAGCGATTTTATGTAAGCATTCGGATGGCCAATAGGTGAATGCATTTTTAATTCTAACTTCAGGTCAAATCCTTCTCTGCGGTACCACCTCCCAGACCTCTCCATGGCACGTGTTTCAACTGACACTCCAAGCCTGGTCTGAATACAGTACCCTGGGAAGGACAAGCCAAGGGATCTATCGATAGTACTTCTAGTCAGCCACACACTCTTCCTTACCGATGCTGTCTGTGTGTGTCATGCATTTCCCCGGCACACAGTATCGCCAGAGGCCCTGGTGCATGTAGTTGTTAGAGTGACGGTACTGCATCCAGAAGTCGGTTGCCGTGGAGATCATGAGGAGTATGTTCCCCACGCCGGCACAGAACAGCCCTCCACCCATGAAGCTGTACATCCTGCCATCACATGAGTCAATCATAGAACGACGTGAATTAAAAAAAGAACACATTATAGGCCTATCTGTTCTATGTTTAGATGGGGCAAAGATGTAGGCGAGGGATTGCACAACCAACAGGTGGTCACAGTAGGCCCCTAAATTTGTTCTAAATTAATTGAAAGAATTAAACAAAAAGTGACACAGTAAGAATGTTTTGTCAAAATTGTGTACAAACAAAAGTACGTGACATACATGTAAAATCATAAAATGATCGTCTACCTTATTTCGTTATCTCACGGTAAAAGTAAGAATCTCCTAAATGACGTGGGTTGTGAACGCACGGTGGAGCGCGGTATTGCCTCGGGTGGTGGAGAAGTTTTGTTTGGGTGTAGGAAACCAGGCGAACACACTGCCTGCTGGGACAAAGGGGACACACACAGAGCCCCAGCCAATCACAGGGGATGAGTTTTGTTTTTTAGGGAATTTGCTGAAAATACAAAATTGTTAAAGCGCTGTGCAAGTCCCCTATGATACTGATGACACATGGCTTTCGATTCACAATGCTGCACGGCCCCTCCAGCTAAGCGGATGATGTGCAATAGGCCTGCACCACGCCGCAGCCGCAAACGTTTATTTAACTTAATTCAATTTTATATGTTTGTGAAAGCAGAAATAAAAATGTACCTTTGATGGACATTTTCAGAAAAAATCTAATGAAATACACCACCTGTTAAGCTGTACTGAAAAATAACTTAACAAGTAAGAAACAACAGCAAAACACCAAATAGCGAAGCAAAAAATGTATAAAATAAATTGTTAATTTCCCCAAACAATTATTGGTGAATCTGAGATTAATTTGTGTCTTGTTTTGAACAGTTTGTAAGAACCTGAGTTATCATGAAAAGTAGAAAGGGCTGGCGTGGTGGCCTTCAGCTGTAATGGACTGGGTTCAGTCCCTCATGTCCATGATCTACCTGTAGGCATCCTGGAGCAAGATGGCCGTAGCTGCTCCTTAAAGTATTTGAATTCAATGTGAATCGCTTTGGATTAAAGTGTCTTCTAAATGACTGAATAGTAAATGGTACATGGTGGTGCATTATGTCTTCGTTCCAATGAGCTATCACAGCCATTTTATACTTTTAATAAAAGGGATACTTTTCAAACAAGGCATATAATCATCATATCATCACAGTCATTTAGAATTTATATTATAAATAAATTGTAGACCTGGGATTATATTTTAATTGCATTTAGTTATGGGTTTTATAACTTTTATAACTTATTATTTATTTATATAAATATTAAACCAATCATAACACTGAGAAACAACATTTTAACCTTTCTCAAGTGAGAGTATAGGACTTCCTGACCTTGGACATTCACTTTTGGCCACACATTTCCATGAGTTCAAATAATAATGTAGGACCTCCATATGACCACTAGGCGGTGCCTTTCTATCAGGGAAAAACATCGGCCTGGTCTATCATTATCAGATTGTCACACATTAATCTCTGCAGCCGCAGATAGAAGGATAGAGTCACTGGGTGGGTCCACTGGTATAGTCAGCTTTGACGCAGTAACCCCCTCGGGAAATGAAATCTGTCCGTTAGATAGTGGTTTGTTGATCTATTGCTTTGTTTCAATGATAAACATGCTTCATTCATTTCCTAAATAGATCCGTCCTCACCCCTCTCACTGTCACATCGCTGGGCACCGGGGACAGCACGGATACACTATAAATGATCAACTATGTGGTCGCAAATAAGCAAAGCAACAAAGGAAAAAGTGTTGGCCTAATGGAACATTTGTCCTCTTATTTACCGACACAAAACGAGGGCCAGGTTAGTCTTTCTTTGAAATAAAAATCAATAAATACATCTCCCCAGCCCATTCCGAATAGATTATTGTGCTCATGTTAATAATCTCATTGTGGGGCGCATAGAGAGCATACA
>OOFG01063067.1:0-23937 GCA_900323295.1 Molva molva | reverse complement strand
GTGGGGGGGGTAGAAGCTTTCGAATGTACATCTCAGACTGATGGCGGGCAGACACAGTTCATGTACAGAAGGGATGGGATGTGTGTGATGCGGGGTAGGTAAAAGCAGATGGATTTTGAGAGGTATATAGACTAGGGAGAAGCTCAAGGGTAGAGGAGGGGCATATGAAGAAACAAAGGGGAGTATCCCTTTCATGTGCTCCATCCACCCCATGAGGCTGCTGCAAGCCTCTCTCTCTCTCTGTCTCTCTCTCTCTCTCTCTCTTTCCCTCCTGCCCCTTATTCCGGTCTGTTTCCTTGGCTTTGCAGAGAGGAAGGACACTGCCGCTCCCGAATGATTCAGCCCCTTCCCAGCGGCCGCGTGCGTACTACAGACCAAACAGTATGTCTCTCCTTCTGCTGCAGTGTCTGGATATTCTTTCTGCTTTGCTCTCTTCTTTGCGCTACCCATGCTGCACCCTCTCTCTATGAAGTGTGCATAGCAGCTGCCTCTGTTCCCCAAGTGCTGAGGTGAGTCAGCTGCTGCTATCCCTGTTTGATGCTGGACAATACCTACCACAAAAGAAAGGAGTGAATGTTTAAATTCCTCCTGCAACTTGGTTTTGTATTCGCAACCATCATTTTATGGATCTAATTCCAGGATAGTGACTGCTAATATGACTGCTGTATGGATACATCTCAATGACAAACTTTCTATATCGCACAGAGAGTTGCCTTAATACGTTCTAGACTGCTAACAAGGTCAGCCTTTTCGGGCGAAGAGCATTTTTTTTGTAATCCCAACCCCTCACATTGACAATGGGATACATAACGGGAAGGATTGGACGACATCCGTTTCACGATGCTTTGAGTTCATAGGTAATGTTTCGAGAGAGCCTGGATCGAAAAGACAGTAAGAATGACCGAAGGAACTGAGGACCCCAATGTCATGCTAGTTGTGCCTCCTGGATCAGTCTCCTCTAACATTTCAAATGCGGATGCTGAGCATGCACCTGACGAGAAGCAGGATGAGACGGTGACTGGTGCTGATGAGAGGGAAGTTGGTTCGGAGGGGGAAGCAGAGGGTGGTGGTAGTGGAGATGAGGGGGACAGAGAATGGACAATGGGAATTTGCAGTTTGTCAAGTACCTGCTGTGTGTGCATTGAGATGGAACAAATTCACAGTTGCCTGCGCTCTGAGAAAATCTGCATCCTACCTATACTAGCTTGTCTCCTTAGCTTAGCTCTGTGCACCGCCGGACTTAAATGGGTATTTGTAGACAAGATCTTTGAGTATGAGCCCCCAACCCATTTAGACCCAAAGCGCATTGAGCAGGGCCCTATTATCATATCAGCTGACCCCACACTTGGACTTCCTGTGTCATTTCCACATCTACTCTCATCTGCTCCCCCTTTGGCCAACACTATTAGAACAACCACAGCAAGCCAGGAATTCACAGTAAGAGCGAGACCTTCTGGATCTTTGATATCGACTAAAGTTATGCAGGGGAACTCGTCCACCATTCTGACGTACCGGGCCGATGAACCCACAGCATCAAAGGCCCCCAAACCTAACAAGCAGATCCCCTACAAACAAAATACTTTGGAATTTAATGACATACTCATCACTACAATTGGTAAGTATAGACCCCTTTTTTGAATTGTAATAATGACTATGCTACTGAGCAATGAAGTTGCAACTTTAAAATGCATAAATAGCAGATAAACAGGTAAGTAATGACAACAAAAGGGTGGCTTTTGCAGCAAGAACACAATGATGTTCAATTGTATTACCTAGCTGACTTAAAAAATGAAAGCACTTCATTGCATTGTGTGTAATATGTATGACAATCAATAGTTGGTACACAAACCTAAAACCAGAGATACATGACTTGCCAAATGCATGGTGTGACTATGCATTGTCATTACCCAATTCAAGATCAAAAAGTACAACCAGGATAACATTTTATATTCTATTTGTAAATATATCTGAATATATAAAACAATTCATACATTTGGATCAATTATACAATATTGAATTAAGAAACAAATATCGTCGAAATACAAAACATGCTATATGCAAATGTGGTTACACTATTATTAAGATTGACCTATCATTAATGTCATCCATACTCAGGTGACGATTGTATGTAGATAACCCATGTAGGGGAAAGTTACAACAAAATAATAGGGTTAATACCACTGATGTATACCTTGTTTGGTAACACTTTACAAAAAGGGTACATTAATTAACCATAAATTAACATTAGTTTATAATAGGAATTATTATATATCATTAACATCGGGGTTAGGGTTAAGTTTTGTTAATTAAAGTGATTCTGGTTGCACTGGCAAACCATCTCCCATCCTTAGTAGTGGGTTAGGGTTAGCCCTTACCCCATTAAATAATGTATAAATAAACCATTACCTTAGTTAAAATGAAAACCATTTGTAAACATGAACACCCTTTGTAAATTATTACTAGACCATTAGTTAACTGTTAATTAACTGTTAGTTAAAGTGGAAATCTCGAAGATATCAGTTTTGTTTTCTTTGGCGACACCGTTGGCGATAAACTGTATTTTTCCCAGGGATTCAAAAAGTGTCGCCACCGAACACCAGTTCGTAAAATTCATAATACTGCAAATGCAAGGGCTTTCATCAGTGGGCCATAGGCTTAATCACCGTTGTGTTACTTCATTTGGCGATAGATAGTGTCTTAACAGACATTTATTTACATGAAAATCTTCGAGATTGCCACTTTAACTGTTAGTTAATGCTTATTACTGTGTTAACTAATGTTAGTTAATGGCTTATTAAATACATTACATTATTGTTAAGTGTTACCGATTGTTTGAGTGAGCATTTTTTCATAGGTTTTCAAATTTGTCCAATGCAATCCCAAATCTTGTCCTTAGTTTATGATATTCACAACACAATTTATTACATCACAAAAAAAAACAAGAATTATATCAAGAAGCAACGGGTGGGAAGTTCAGTAGAGTTTGACATAAAACAAGCAGCTTTGTTTAATTGTACTTGTTAAATTAGTAAAATGCCTTTTGAAATATGGATATTTTTTAAAAAGTGGATATTTTCATTCTATATTATGTATATGTACCGGCAGATTTCTTCCAAAATATAAAGGTGGTTACTTGTGGTAATGCAGCCTGGCCCAGAAAACCTTAGGCAAACCACAGAAAATACATTATTCTATAGATTCCAGATCTGCAAATATTAGTTTGTTGTAACAATTATAATGATAAAGAATTATTTTTGGAAATTAGCTAGACATTTAGGTTTGGTCATTTAGCAGACGCTTTAATACAAAGCGACTTAGAAGTGAGCCTGAGATCAATCAAAGCATACAATCAAAACCAATTGGAGTAGCTACAGAATATTATTTATTGTTTCAACCTCAAAGATGCTGCATTACCTCGTTTCAATAACAACTACTGGACAGAGTTCCGGGTAGACAAAGGAATCACAACAAATTATTAGCATTTCATTGAATTTGACTAGTGGTAGTGCAAATGTTAGCTGATCTCAAACCTACGATTTCAGACTTGGTATTCACTAAAGATGACAAGTCAAGCTTAACAGTAATGCTGTGTGGGGTGGGAAAAAGAAAGATAGAGCTGGTTATCATTGAAATTACATTGGTAGGAAAGGCCATGGGCCTCAATGATGGATCCCAGGGAGGAGGGCTACAGCGAGATGGGGTCCTAAGAAGTCCTAAGAACTGACCCTTGAGGCACACCAATTTTCACTTATTGTGACTTGAATGGGAGAGGCTAAACACACACAGCTGACATAGTTGCATACACACACCAAGTAAAACTTTTCTCTAACCTAATACCTAAACTTAAAGCTAGGTTAGGCAATTTATTTTAGAAAACTCTTTTGTCGTTTTAGTTGAAATTCTCTTTACCAACAACAATCTATAAATCCCCCCCAAAAAATCTGGTATCTGTCAATGTCGCAGGCCTGTAATATACCCGTCCAATCATTTAATTTGTCCCTAGCTTTAACCTTCTCTAGCTAATACCTAAACTTAACCACCTCTAACCCAATGCCTGAACATCACCCTCTCCAACCTTAACTTAACCATCTCTATACTTAAACTTTGCAATCTGTAAAACCAATACCTAAACAATACCAACTCTAGCCTGATAACTAAACTTAATCTTGAACCTAATACCTAAACCTCACCATCTCAGCTGTGTCCATTTAGCCTCTCCCAACTTGAATACCTCATTCAAGTCAATTGTATTTGTATAGCTTTATATCACAAAGTCACAAAGGGCTTCAAAGGCCACATTTTATGACACAGCCCTATCCCTAGCCTTCCAAAGACCAAGGATAGACTCCCTTATTTATCTAGGCAGAAACCTTTGGTAGGAACCCAGAGAGAGGGATCCCTCTTTCCAGGGATGGTTAGGAGTGCAATGGGTGCCATAATGGACAGAGGAGATTTGGAGCAATGGTCTGATGGAGGTGTGAGTGTACCGGTGGTTGAAGGTTTGGAAAAGAGGGGCTTGTGTTTCGGAGGGACTCAATGTTCTTAATATGTTGTCGATCCCTTTATGCAACTGTTGTCTCTTTAAACTGGGGTAGTGGTTCAATACACTAGCAAACAACTGGGGTGAGAGTGAACCAGCCTGTTCGAGGTTGCATCTGCTTTAGCACCATGCCCTGAAGGTGGAACAACTTGATCAGTTCTTGAGATACCACAAAACCCCGCTAGGTCGCCGACAAGTGTAGCTATTGATATCCTTGCATCTGCCATTGCTTGCGGGTTCCCCTTGCACAAAGGCAACCACCTCATCCAAATTGAACACATTGTTTTTATTAAGAGGTTTTAACTTTTTTACTTAAAATGTTTTAAGTAAAGTTTACTTAAAAAGCTCATTCTAGACTGTTCATGTGCAAAGAACTGGAACTACTGAGCAATGGCACAGTAAAGCTAGTGCACCAACCATGGCTGTATGAAAGAAGCATTAAACTGACAATACTACCAATAACATACATATAACACATGCAGTCTTACTAACACATGCATGCAGTTACTTAGGTAACTGCATCTGAACATTCAAGGACTAAAGTAATGCAGCTTATATCAATGCAGCACAAACGTTTGACAAATTGTTTTTTGACAAACTATTTTTATTCATGCAATGTTACCAGTACTAAACCACTATGTTCAAAGTTTACTCATGCAGTATAAGCGTGTCATTCAAGGAATAAAGTTTTGTTGCATATAATAATGCAGCACGAATGTTTGACAAATAGTGCTTACGTCTATGTTTATTTATGCCGCATTACCATCACTAGGCCACTATGTTCAGAGTTTACTCATGCAGTATAAGCATTTCTGGACCACAGATCCACAAAGATCACCATTAAAACAGTCTGGAATATATATTGCGAAGACATGGATTACAATTACAGACATAAATGTGTGGTTGTTTATAGTAGTGTTTAATGACAGCCAGCCATCTATAGAATGCATCTCCTGGTCGGAGAGGTGGCCATGATCTGTGTCACCCAAGAAACCATGAAAAATGCTCCCTTGCAGTACTTCCATGCCAGTCCACTCGGAGGTCCACTCAGAAAGCCTCAAGGCCCAATCTTTTTTAACTTTCAGCTTTTCTTAATGAATAATTGAGCATGCTACCTGTTCTGATCGGGAGCAGGAGAAATTAGATAATAAGATATGTAACATAAGAAGCTCCTCGTTGTTGCATTGAATGGCCGTGTGGTCAACATACTCTTGTGTATATATAGAAGAAAACTGGATTGCACACAACTCAACTCAATTCAATCATTATTTGCAATATATAAAAAACATAAATATAAACAGATACACAAATAAACACAAAGACAGAGTCAGTCATTACAAACATTTAAATAAACAACAAAGACATAAATAAACATTTTGTTTTATTGTCAGTTTTTTAGGCATCCTCACATTTGCAGGTTCAATATAATAATGATATATTATGGCCCTAATTACCATATACAATTACAAAATAATTATAATATTAATATTATATAATTATTTTGTTGAGCTCAAATGCTTTCATTAATGCAATGCCTTGCTCATTAAAAGTTAAATTGGTTTGAAAAATCGATAGGTTTATGCGAAGCACTTATTCATTGTACCGGTTATAAATTTAAAAGACCCTTTTCACAGAGGTGTCATCATAAATCAAACACGGGTGTTGCTCAAAATACTAATTATGGGTCTGCTACTTTTATGTACCAGGGCACATGGTCCTTGGTAAATTTGTGATATCTTCATTAGTTTAGTCTACTACCCGTGCCTTGGTACATAAAAGAGCACACCCATAATTAGTGTTATGAGCGACACCTGTGTTTATCCTACGATGTCTCTGTGAAAATGGTCTATTGTGTTTTAACTAATTTCTCTTACCTTATCTTCCTGTAGCTTCCATTAGCACCACTCCAGCGGCAAAGACGTCAAGTCATGTCATGCGCTGCAGTGATAGCCAGAAGAACTATTGTGTGAATGGAGGAGAGTGCTTCACCCTGGAAGTCATACCAGGAAGCACCAAGTTTCTCTGCAGGTAGGTCATGTGTAAAACATTTGAAAAATAGACATTTGGCATTAGCAATGGTAAAATATGTCCCAAGTGAATTATAGTCAACACATAATGATATTCCATAAAATGGCAGAAATTGTTTAAAACACATTGATATAAACACACATACACGTACAATTAAACACTAATTCAAACATAGCGGCCCTCGCAAACATTGCCATTGTTGCTGCTACTGCATGTCCCCCATTCAAAATACCAATAGGGATGGATCACCGAGATGGAGCGCCGTTTGGGCAGCGGTTAATGTTGATGTTTCCGTCTGAGAGGGTTAAGCTTCTTGGACACTTAGAGTAAGACGCCATGGTGTGTGGCGTATTTCAAAAAGAACATTCTTCATTATGACGCTCATCCTCAATGACGCGTACTGAAAGTGTATCACAAAGTTGCCAGGGTCATAACCATGCGGAAAACCCCTACCCCCACCTTACTGGAACTTTCAGCAACACATTGTTTTCTATTTCATAGTGTTCAAATTCTAACTGAAACAGGGGGTTCATGGAAACTTTAAATACAAATAAACAACTCAGAGACAGTTTGGAATCAAGGCTGCAGCTCGAGTCAACTCCAATTCCATTTATTTTTAGAATTGATTCTCAGAATTGACGTAATGGAATCGAGAATCTACTATTTTGAAGTCGATTCTTCCTCCTGAATACCATATGTGTCAAGTCTGAGTTGCTGCCTGCTGGAACTTTATGAAAATGTCAGCTTTTTAATTATTAAACTTTCAAGACAAATGTTTTATTCATGTTAGATAAGAGTAAAAAGTCAATTAAATTATCTGAATTCTCAACATTTTTGTTCCCCTTTTAGGTGCCCGAATGAATTCACTGGTGACCGCTGTCAGAACTACGTTATGGCGAGCTTTTACAGTATGTCTAAAACCTCTTTAATCTGTGTTTGGATTAAAGCATGCTTTGTAACATTTTGTTCTAAAATTTTGGTTTCGTTTTTTTTGTGAAATATATATACATATTTGCCACAATACAAAATGCAAGCAAAGCAGGTTAGGATATGATAGGAAGAACTCTGCCTTTCTTATTTCCATCATCCCCAAAGAAATGATCAAAAACGAAAATGATGTTCTCTTGCACCAAAGTTGACTCGCAATTATGCTTTCTTAACAGAAATCTATCAAAATCCATACATGCCCATATGATAGTGCACATGGATCTGCATACCTGTACTAGCAGTTTTAACATATGAATAAAAATGTAGATTTACATATGAGTTTTCATCCCATAAAGATCCAACACTTCAATCATTATTTCATTATTTATCAAATTATTATATTTGTGGATTTTATGGCCTTTATTTAAAATGCTTGGCTTTGTGAATACATATCTATTTCTGAATCATGAAATACATTTCTAAATCTTGACTCCATATTAATGTATAAAATATATATATAAAATCTTATAAATACTGGATTGCAAGATTCTTCAGAAAAGTCAAAAATGGTCTTATTTGAAAACAAGCTTTCAAATAATACAAAAAGGCGCAAAATAACAGCGCAATTTATTAAGGCAACAATTAAAATATGGATTGATGTAACTGTGTGAGGAGATAAGTTGACTATCCTGAAGCCCTTTGTAGATGCAGGAGAGTTACTGCCTCCAAATTGACACGAATGGTGATTTGCAGTTGTCTACATTGATTCCACTTTCGCTGGCTTCCTAAATCTCCAGATGTTTTCCCTGACCCCAATTGTACCCACTGTTCCAGTATGCAGTAAACTACAGAAGCAGCAGCCGCAAATCATCTTGGAGCCAAGAATACATAAGTGTACCCAGGAAGTGCTTTGGAGAGGTTTCGACTTTATCATTAGACATCGGCCAATAAAGCAATAACTTTTTTCGCCTAGCCAGTAAGTGGCATGATGGAAATGCAGAAGTAGGCCTAAGCCCCTTAAAAAAACTGATTACATCCACTTTTATAAAGGGCAGATTGCTACTGTGCAAAAAAAGTCATTTTAGACAAATTAAAGTAATGATATTCATGTTGGAGTCAATATCAAGAAAGGCTGGTTCCTTTTAATGATATTATTGTTTCTAAATGAATAACACAATAGTGGTGGATATCCTTCTTATGAGATGCTCCTCATAGTTGTATGTTTCTCTGGCGCTAAGCCGACACAATGCAGCAAAGAGAAATGAATGCAGGCCTGACTCCTGCTCCATGGTCAGCCTCCTGCTTCCGCTTGAGGCTGCTTCTCTAAAACTTTAGGCTGCTTCTCCAGCTTTAGGCTGCTTCTCCGGTTTTAGGCTGTTTCACTAGATGTAGACTGCTTCTCCAGCTTTAGGCTGCTTCTCTAAACATTTAGGCTGTTTCTCTAGCTTTAGGCTGCTTCTCTAAACATGTAGCCTGCTTCTATAGCTTTAGACTGCTTCTCTAAACATTAAGGCTGCTTTTCTAGCTTTAGGCTGCTTCTCTAAACATTTAGGCTGTTTCTCTAGCTTTAGGCTGTTTCTCTAAACATTTAGCCTGCTTCTATAGCTTTAGACTGCTTCTCTATAGCTTAAGGCTGCTTCTTGCTTTTTAGGCTGCCTGTCTAGTTTTAGTCTGCTTCTCCAGGTTTAGGCTGCTTCTCTAGCTTTAGGCTGCTTCTCTAGTTTACTATGTATTGGGTCAGCTGGTGCAATGACGATCAAGGAGAACATCTGGACATTTAGGAAGCGAAGGCGAGCGCGGAATTGCAATAGAATGACTACTGGAACACAGCCCTATACCAAGTCTTGTGACATCTGAAGGTTATTGGCCAAAAGGAACAGTGAGACAATGTGAAACATAGAGGATATGCACATATTTATTGTGTTAAACCTAATTTACATTATGATATATCACATTTTGCAGCGTCACAGCGTCTCAAGTCAGTTCAAGTCTGGGTGGTAATACCTGTATTGTTACTTTTCACTGCTACTATTAAGATTGATTGCCGATTGTGGAAACTCAGTGCAAGCAATTTTTTTATG
Organism: Molva molva; assembly: GCA_900323295.1. NCBI lineage: Eukaryota > Metazoa > Chordata > Actinopteri > Gadiformes > Lotidae > Molva > Molva molva. The sequence goes on along the minus strand of OOFG01063067.1, from coordinate 14,361 downwards.
AATTTGAACAGGCTGATTAGTCTCAACAACTTAAGGATCAGGTTAAAAACTTGATATGCTGCTTACTATCATCGACAAAATGATTCATTGAGTGCTTCGTAATTGCTTTGGAGTTATCTAGTAAAGAATGCTGCAAGGGCAAAGAATATGGATGTTGGTGAGAGTGCTTGGCAAATTAATAGTTGTGGTTGCATCACATGTGCATTAAGTTCATGTAAATCATATTAGGTAATACCAGGTTCTACCTTATCGATTGATTGATTGATTGATAACAGTATATCTTGCTAGGATGACTGCTGTGGGTGTGTTTTGTAAGCTTCAATATGTATGAAGTTAATATACATATTGCGCATCAGTTCTGAGCACACAGGCAGCAGTTAGTGTAGATTGACCAAAACATAAATGCATGCGATTCTAGAAGTAAACTGTTTTCTGGGGATAATCTGTTTATGACAATAAATCTATTGATGCGATACCAAGCTTGTATTTATAATAACAGGCTGTATACACAATCAAAAGATGGTTGGCCTATATTTAAATTAAATAGTTCTTGCCCGGCATAAGGATTTCAAAATATATTACGTACAGTAAAATTGCGGAATCAAAAACATGACTATATGTTTAAATACTCTTGATAAGTAATTGAAAATCTGGGTTTTGTGCTTTCAACCATCTGCATATTATATGGCTGCATGATTATCAACTTTACCTTTCTTTTATGTGATGAGATGGAACACTGTAAGGCTTGTCATCCTCACATAGCACTGCTCATTTGAGTAGTACAGTGGATCAGTTAGGCAAGAATACATTGGCAGCATTTTGGAAGAAAGATTAAATAACAAAAACAACAAAGGAAGCATACTAGAGCTTTGATGAGAGATACATTACAATACAACTTATTCTCCACACAAGATAGAAAATTGCCTTAGATGGTGAAAACATGCATTTTAAAGTCATGAGTCAGGATGTAACTTCTGAATATTAATCCCCTCCCATACATATCACATAGCCACACCAAAACATAAGCATCCTGAAGACAGCACTGTATGTTAGGCATTTCAAGGAAGAACAGTGTCTGTACAGAGTGTATAAGACATAACTAGATACCGTAGTGTCTAGTGATCTCCTCATATGTGACTAGCCTTTGCTACTAGTGACAATAATGATGCATGTGCATGCTAATGCAACAATGCTATATATAAGAATTACTTTCTTAAAGAAACATGCCTTTTGAATGGATTTGGTTTGTTTGGTTTCTTTTAATGTTGATGTCTCTTTTTCTGCCCTGGTAGAACATCTTGGGATTGAATTTATGGGTATGGATTGTTTCTACATCTTAGTTTGCAGATATAGGCTTATAGATATAGATATAGGATTGCACGTTGGATTTGTTTAGCCAGTAAATGGATCATACAATACAGACTTAATTAAGAACTAATAATATCAATGAATCATATACATACAAGTATTTCAGGGAAAAGATTTGATGCTGCTTCATTGTTCTTTAAACACATTTCAAATGCAGCATATTCATTTTACTATACTTTGAGTGACTAATTGTAGTAGTTATGTAATTTGTGTAAACGCTTCATTTCCTTTCCTCTAACCAATCATTACCAGGTGAAGATGAAATACTTAAAACATTATGGCCTGTCATTTTTGTCATCTTTAATATCAGACAGCACGATGAAAACCTTCTTTTGTCAACCTCAGCTAATCTATTTTGTAATTCAGTCATGGTCATGTGTTTTGAGTTTTCTGTTTAAAGGAATAATTGCTTGAACAACTAAGACTTTTTTTATCTGTCACATAATTTGTTCACATCATATCTGACGCTAGACGAACAACCTCTAACCTCCTCGCTAAATCCTTTTCCTGTCATGTCATTGCTACTTTTACTTTCACTTTCCCTTCCTGCTCTCATTGAGATCAGGATCTCTTTTGCCAGGGAGACCTGTAAGCAGACACATAGACACATAGACACACACACACACACAAACACGTGCAAACACACACACACACACACTATTATATTAATACATCTGAAATATAACAGACAGACTTTAAATTTAAAGTACTACCGCACCACATTTGACAATTTACAATTTGATTCTAATGATTCTTGTATGCAATACACGCCTATACAATATATTGTACTTGCACTATGGAACCTGTTTTTTTTACATTATACACGTATAAAAAATGCTAAATCTATACCTGTCTTTATAGTTTGTGAGTGTAAGTGTGTGTGTGTGTGTGTGCGTGTGTAGACCTAGTTTCAAGAATGCACTGTCTTCTTTTCCAGAAGCCGAGGAGCTGTATCAGAAACGTGTAATAACAATATCAGGAATCTGCATTGCACTTCTCGTGGTTGGAATCATGTGTGTGGTTGCCTACTGCAAAACAAAGTAAACTATCATGCTTCAGTTGAAATTCCCTTTTGTTTTGTTATGTTTTGTTAGTATATTACTAAAATGTTGGCTCTATAGCAGGCTTAAATCAATCCCAGACAAATATTGAGTTTTAAAAACATTTGGGCCTTTCCTTATTTCCTTATTTGATATTCCTTATTTGTCTTCTAAATTGGAGGCTAGTCTCAACACCCAGGTTATCTCTCTATGAACAGAAAGCAAAGGAAAAAGTTCCATGACCGTCTGAGACAGAGTCTTCAAAAGGAGAGAAACAACATGGCGACCAACCGACCAGAGATTTCTACCCATCCCCTCCAAAATGTTCAGCCTATGACTGTAAGTTGCCATTCAAAATACTACAATAAAGTACATGACAAGCCTTCCATTCTGGTGGCTGTTTCATAAAATATCACGTTTTCACTCTTTTTCAGCAACACGCATCTAAAATTGCAAACAATGCACAGCATGTAACTGAGAAGGAGACAGAAATGTTGTTTTCAAGCCAATTTGCATCATCAGCAGTCACCTTGAGCAAAAGGTAAGTATTCTACACTGCAATTTTGGTATCCAATGTCAAGCAATTCATACTCAAATTAAACGCATAGAGGGGTTATACTGTGAGAGCTAGCAGTTTCTCTGCTTTAATGATTGAAGATATGCCATAGCTACAGAAACTGGAGGCTTAGGAACTAAGACTGTAACAAAAGATAATAGATCAACAGTGACTCAGGAGCAGGTTGTCTGGTTGCGGACCTGGAATGGTGCCCTGGCATATGGATGAATGAGATGATGATCAAGTATTCTCATATGATAATTTTTAAATGATTATAATAATATTTTTTCTACATAAGTCAACATATTAAAGGCTAGGGGCTAAAAACAAGCCTGAAGAAGCACAAGTCAAGCTGAAAACCACCTTCCTTTCCAAAGGCCAACCATCACTGTGTAAAAGACACTTCCTTGGCTAGGGATGACAAGAGGGGTTGAGAAGAGTAAGCAGTTTACCTCAACATGGACACACAATGGACATGAAAAAAGGGATTTGCCCTATGATTTAAATGGACTAATAGAATATATGTTTCTAAAAAAGAAAATCTCAACAAGCTGAGAAATGCACAATTTCGGCTAAACTTAAAATTTTCTGAGTCTGCTGACTCATTCTCATCTGTTTAGCACAATTGCTGTTTTTGCCCTTGCATGACACCTCATTGTCATCAGCAGCTGATTTGCCAAGAATATGAAGGCTAGGCTTAGCTAGCCTCTTGTTGGCATAAACTTCCACTGTTGCCAAAGCATTTCGATTAAATCATAGAAGTCAAAGGGTCATCCAGTAGCTTTGGTACTGCTAGTATCATTACTAGTATAATACTAGTATAATTTTAATGTCAATCATCATAATTGCAGATTCCACCTTTTAACAGAAGGTGGTCCAAAAGTTAGCACATGACAGAAACTGAAGAATGCACTGCAGTCTGTCTGTTTATTTTTCTGAACAATAGAAAAGTCAGGTTACATTACAGGGTACATAACTACTGAATTAATTGAATCCAGAGGAGCTAAAATGAATGATAAATTATAATGATTGAAACTACAAATCAGATAAGATACCAGAAGCACAGGTTGCTGGGTCAATTTCCTACATTATCATGTACATATCATGAGACCCTGTGTTTGACCCGATTTGCAAATGACTCCACTTGATTGTTCATAATAGAATAGAGTAGAGTCATTGAGTTCTTAAGTAAGAACAATAGATTGAGTGATTTGTAGAAAATACAAATCCAAGTGATTTTTTGCTTACGCAGACGACATATCTCTGTTGATATCAGACCCCCTGACTCTGGGGGAAAATACTGGCTTCAGATTCCCTTTTCTAAGCTGTCCCAACTATGCCATCCCCATTATTTGTGGTTAAATTTTGCCCAAAACTCTGCCGCATACAGCACAGTGATGGTTGACAAGCTGAGAGTTCATGGCTGTCATCTATAAAGACATCCTTTTATTAGACATTTGTGGGCCTTATTTTCTCATCCATCAGCAAGTCATCCTAGTGTATCACACTCCTAAACATAATCACATTCTAATCCAAGAACTGAACTGTTCTAGATTTGTTCTTAGATTTCAATATTTGTGTAGCCCAATATTGCCTTCTACTGCAGAACACTCTTAAAATGTTTTACAGAAGAATACTATGGTCTGCATATTGACATTATAGCATATTATATTTATCTGTCCTAACTATACATGCTGTAATAAAGAGTACGCCTGGTTAACTCTCTTGCCATACAAAAATGACTTAATAATAGAAAGACCTGCAATTTACAATGTGGCTTTTTCTCTGATTGACTGATCACCTAAGCCATTATTCTAACCCGATTTTTCTAGATTCTAAAATATGCAAAAACGATCTTTCAAATATTTCATGCCACATCCCCAGTTGAGCCAGGATGGATTATTTCAAATAAACAGGAGGAAAAAGTCTAAATTAAAGTATTGCCTCTTTGTGTGTGCAGTTTGAGTTTGTTGAGCTTGAGCTGGAGTGAGAATGTTCTATCTGAGAATCCATTGGTCTTGGAAGTGCCATCATCAGAGAAGAAACACCGGGGACGGCTCAATGCCTTGGGCCACGTGAAAGACCTCAGTGCCTACATGGAAAAATCCCAGGACACCTCCAACATCTACCATGACTTACAATATAGCAAGAGGTAGGATGAAAACAACATGGGTCCATTTTCAAACAGCTGTATCATTAAGACTTTAAAATAATTGTTGTTAGCACTACATTACAGTGTCTTTGTTACAGTTTAATTACACATGTAATAAGCAATGCAACAACCTGTAACAGTGTGTACTTAAAGGTTCAGTGTGTAGAATGCATCTAGCGGTGAGGTTGGAGATTGCAACCAACTGAATTGTCATTACGTACATGCTGTTACATGTTGTTACATACACAGTTACAAGTACACAGTACTTAAAATGTAATGATGATGATTTTTTAATGCTAAGTAAGTATTTCAATATGACAACTCAATGCAGATTCTTTATACCTTTTCTCAGCCGTAACCACAGAGTCGCCTCCTTCTGACCAGTGGATGCCCAGTCCTAACACCTCAACATCTCAGTCTGGCTCAGCCCAATCGACAAGAAAGAGAGAAACACTTTTGCCACTCTACTTTGCAAACAAGTACTCATTCACTGACCCCGAACAAAGACAGCAAAATTACACATGACCATGTGTGCATGGTGGCTATTAAAAGTGGCCAAACACCCCCTCTGGTCCTGCTTATAGAACTTGTGGTCATACAAATCAGCAAGAATAGAATGAAGGCTTACTCATTAAGCCCAATAGTAATGGCCTTTGTTACAGTATAAGCAATATGGAGTCCAACATTAACCACGTTTTACAGAGGAACAGCTCGAAGATGATCAGCGTGGAGCAGCCTCTTGCAGAGAGAGTCCCTTTTGTGAAGACGGAGGACCTTGATCTTGAGGTATGGACATGCCTGTCATTACGAAAGAGCGCTTGACCGGCAGGGCAGAGTTGTTGAACACATTACAGTGGATACAAAAAAATTAATATCACTTGCTTTTAAAGGAAATAAACAATGCAGAGTTAATGTTAAAACCATTATTTTATATAGAATATTTGAGGTGTACTGATTAAAAGGATAATATAGAAGTATTTTAGTGACGCAGTCAATAAAGTCTTTTCTAAGTAAAAAAAAACAAAAAACATTTATTCAATGGAGGGAAAGTGCCATACATTAGTATGCAATGTTGAATGGGATTTAAGTGAAACAACTAACAGAAACAATGGTGCCTTCTATTTCATGTGCTTCAAGAATCTGCAGCAAAGTGCACGAGGCCATTTATTGTTTAATCTACTTTCTGTTGACATTTGTCTGAGCTGGATGAGAAAATTGAATTACAAAGCTTTTCATTTAATTCTTGATGTTCATGTCCTGCAGTTACCACAGGCGTTACAGCATAAATTACATCCTGATTGGAAATCTTAAAAATAAGTGTGCTTGTGGTTTGTGTACCTGTAACAAAAGGTATGTATGGCATACAATGATCGTATTACCTGTCCCATAGAGTGTGGACCCATCCATGGTTTCATTTTACAAACCCTTCAAGACAAAATTCTTAAAGACGACTTGAAACAAAATACAGAGTGCATCTTTCTTTTATAATCAGCTATTTTTGAGGCCACAAGATATTGTGGTGAAGGGTGGAGGAAGGTTAACTTATACTAGGACTACTTAAAGGCACTGTAGGTAAGATTTAAGAGCTGCAATTGTTTTAATTTGTTAGAAATTCCATAGCCATCCATCAGCTAATGTTGAGTGAAATGCGCTGTGAGAATATCTGTTTTGGGTTGACCGCGCCTGCCTCTGTATGAGCCAATACAATTTTAGACTGCTCCTGGCTCATTTCTGACCAATCAGGGCATCTCTTCCCTGATTGTTTTGAGGAATTAATGTTGCCTGTCAATCACAGTAGCATGAATGCAACACTTGTCAATGGCGGATATACCTAGGCAAGGAGCAGAGACGGAGGGGACATTTTCTGGTTGTTCAAAATCTTGCTCTCTTCTGCACTCTCTCTTTACAACTCTCAAAATCTTACCTACAGCAATTCCCAGATATTATTAATCTTAGTGATTGGTGACATAATCACTTTTTGTTTGCAATAGCTTAAAGAAGGTGACGATTAGACGTGTTGATGTAAATATATAAAAAATGAATAATGCAAGTTTGTATACATACGTTGTTGGATAAGTGATTAATGTGACTGGGAAAATGAGCTGAGGAGGGAAAATACATTAATTTTATGTTGTCTTTAACAGGGATATGCGGGTGAAAATAAATACATGCCTGAGCAGGAAACTTAAAAGACTAATATGTGCCATTCATTCCATGACTTTAACCAGATTGATCAAATGTATTGGTCTATGACTTGGTCAGAACTCACATATTCACATTCTAATCCATGTTTTAATAATAGTGAGATAACTTATGTTTGGTTAAAAAAAAGCATATCATTATCCCCGACGCTTCTGGCCCCATGTGTTTAGTGTCTCGTTCTCAACTATTAACAACAGAGCATCAGAACAGTTGGCCAAGTACATTGAGACAAATGTTTAATTTATTCATTTAACAACTATATTTCAATTTCCAGTTGAAAGATACATCTACTAAATTATGTATAATTTGGTGTGTATATATGTACTTTTTTTGTATTAACTGAGCTGTATCCAAAGGAAAATATACAGTACACTCTCCATCCTCAGCACACGCTAATACAAAACACGCTGACATACAGCCCAAAACATTATGGACAACAATGGAAATAAAAGTGAAAGTTTCATTGTTTGATGTGTTGTCTTATTCCATTTCTTACCCCTGGAAGAGAATATATTGTATCAAGTAATATATGCTTTGTTTTATTTTAAAATGCAATATACACTTGCCAACACGCCATCACATTATTACATGTTATTTGTTGACATTTATTAGGAAACAGAAATACAACTGTCTATTTCCAAACATTTTTCTCTTTTCCCTTTTCAAGTTCATAGTCATATCTTGTATATGTAACACAATAAAATATTATGACCATCGACATAAAGTAGTATAAGTACTAGAATAAATATAGCCAATACAACAAAATGCAATATGTATATGGTGACTGTATATTTAGTATTGTGCCAAGAGATAGCATTGATAGAATTGAAAAAACACGTTTTGGACATTTGACCATGTCATGTCAAAGTTATTGGTGATACTATCTAAGTAATTGGTAGCTAATATATAAAATAGTAAAATATGGCATAAGATTGACCTTTTGACCCATGTGCAGATAGTTATTTGTAAAAACTCTTATTGTATTTGTTTAAATGTAATGCTTCATTACCAAATGTCAAAAGACTTATTGGTGATTAAGAATCATCTGATTTAATTACAGGCTGCTTCATAATAGACATCTATGGCTAGCACCATTCAAAATCAAAAATGTATATTTAATGTGGCAATGCAATGTGAAATTCACATGACTAGTATATGCAAACTTTGTAAAATAATAACTTAATAATAAATATTGTTTCTCTCGGTTTAGCAAGTGCACTTTTTGGTCCGTACGGGTTCAATAAAATTTGGTATTTTAGTATTTTGAACACTACATACATTGCTTCTCGGGCCATGTACAAAGCATATTTGCATTTTCTAGTTATATAAGCTAAATTCAGATGTTGCAGTTGTGTTTGCTTTCATTGTTTGAGTCAAATCCCAAAAGAACTATCAGAAACCTTTTTTTACTTTTTACTCCTCAACCGCTTATCCGAATACCTAGACCTCACCAGTACAGCTCCCTCCTGGTCGCAGTCATATCACATATCACTTTTTTTTCACATGCATTAATTGGATGTATTTTCTCAATTTAGTATTTTTATCCCCTGAAAGTTCAAACGAACAGCTTTAAGGCTAAACAGATCGGCTCTACTCGGATTAGCCTTTTCCTGAAGGGCCTTATTATTCCCTATGGCTCCTATTGTCCTCCTTCTTTGCCCCTCCAGTCTACAGGAGCTGGCCTTCTGTCATATCGTTCTCTTATGAATATAAGCTGTCTGTGGAAGAGTGACTAATCAGTGAAGCTGAGCCTCTTGATAAATAACTAAACTAAGAAACGTATCTCTACACCCTCTCATTTGGCTAATGGGATTGTCACTCAGCTGTCATTACAGTTAAATGGTCTTGTTAGTCAGCACTAGCCTACCCCTGCTGCCGATAGGCACTAGATTAACCATAATGCCGTCTCTAATTTTGTGTGTTGCTGTGATCATGACTGGATGCTTGGCCCAACATGACGGCTACCAGCTTACTCACTGGCCAGCCCTTCTGCAGCACCATGGACACTATAGCTTTCCATTTTCTGAGAATTCCATTTTATTTAAACTGTTTGCTTGTAATGCAACCATATTTATGTACATTTTGGCACCAATTGCACTCATGCTGTGTCCATCCATAAGTCTCTTACAAACACTTTATTAAAAAATATGTTGTGCAATATATCCCTGTACATTTTTTATATAAAACACTTTCTAATTACACTTGTTCCAAGTACAGTCAGCCTATTCTTACTGTTATAACATATGATGACATTAAAAAGAGATTGGGTAGTGACTTTTAAGAAAACAACATTTAACAATTCCATGTTTCTTTTGGAAGTTGCTTATTATTCATCTCCTCGGGATCGCTGATTGGCTGCCTTGTTTCAAGTCACAGGTGTTTTGCACTTATTATTTGTAATGTGTCTTTCAATTGATTCGCCAACTTATGTTAACTCATTCAGCATTGATACAGTCACTACAGTTAAAACAAGTTTGGGTTTTTTCTTTTCACTTTTGTTTCGTGTGAATCCCAAGCTACATTTACCAATGGCATAGGCCCATCAGGAGAAAGAGTCAACCATATGTTTTTGAGGGGTCAAAGTTCACCAGCTTGAGTAAGAAAAGAGCGGATACTGGCTCCACTCCACCGTGTTGCCGTGGTGATGGTGGTAACCGGGCTGGTGGGCGCTTTGGTGTTGAGCCGTGGGGTGGAAAGTTGCAGCGGGAGAGGAGTGGGCGAAGGAGTTCACCATAAACTGCCTCCCGGGGTCCGCCTCCGGGTGTTCCCCCGAATACGGCCCGGGTCTGTAGAGCGGGTAGCCCACGCGGAGACCGGGGTTAGCTTTAGCCGTGCCGGTAGCTACGCTGCTAGCGGTGTGTGGCCACGACTCTTGGCCGGGTACCGATAGGTGATGGTGGGCGGAGGGGTGATGGTGGTGCTGGTGGCTCATGTCTCGAGAGGACGGGTGGTTGTGGTGTCCCGGTGGGGTGGCCACGTCGGGCACGTGGGCTTCGTAGCTGCGTAGCCGGTTGTCGACGTCAGAGTGAGGTGATGGGGGTCTGTACTCTGGAAATCTGGAAATAATGCGGGAAAAAATATTGTTTTTGTTGTAAGCATTTTCTACTGCAGCGTTTCACCCTGTTAAAAACGTATCTGGACTAAAGAGAAATCTCTGAAAATGATATAGCTCTACCTGTAGCTACAACTCAAGCCACTAGAGTCCGCTAATGGGAAAACCTCCATAGTGCAGGTTTAATGATACAATAACAATAATAACAGTAATAATAATAATAATAACAAGTCTTTTTTTGGTGTAGTTGATTGTTGAAGGCCTATGTAGGACTACTCTATTTTAATTTTAGATTAAGTCATATTTTCACCGTAACCACTGACATTAACTCGGCCTAACGTTGCATGACATTAGAAAAAAACGCTAATCTGAAAAGGGTCAACTTTTTGTTTAGTTAATAAATTAATACCTGTAGGCCTGGTAGGCCATGGAGGCTGGCACCATCTGCTCCTCACATCCGTGGCCCTGCCCGGAGAGGTCCAGGGCGTCGGTGTGGAGGCTCTCTACGGGGTCCTGGTCCACCAACGAGGATGAGTAGTGACCGTTGGGACAGCGGCGCTTCTCTGACTTTATGGCCGACATCGACCCCTGGAGGCCTATGAGGGAAATGCAGGGTAAAGACATGATGGCGTGGTCACATAAACATTGATTTCTGTTAAGCGAAAATATTGAAAACTTAACGTATATATTTTGGAAATATTTGAAGAAATATACGATTGCTCTATGGATAAATCAAATATTAATGATATATTTTTAAATACATGACTGATTGTTGTTGATTGTTACCTGAGGGACTTTTGCACTCAGCGTCTCGGTCCATCCATCTGGTCTCTTCTGCGTTTTTTGATGTCTTGCTTGGACGACACCTTAGTGCAAGAATTAGTTTAAAAAATAAGTTAGTCAGAGAGTCAGATTGATCTTTGAAAAATTCCAGCATTATTGCCAATATCTTAGTAATTCTATTCTATTTTCACCAGGTTATCCAGATAACCTGAATATATATCCTGAATATAACCATTCAGATGGACAACTGTTCCTGGTGTTCTTACCGTTTACCGTGAAAATGAGGTCCACCCTCTCGGAATCCTTTAGCAAACGGGTTGTGGTCGATTTTCAATTTGGTAATCTAGAAACAAACAAAATGTGTCAACAATATAATTATAAACTAATTAAAATGATTACGCAACATCAGTGTTTATATACACAGTGTCTGTATACAATGTCTTCATACTGTGTTTATATACCGCATTGTGTGTGTGTGTGTGCGTGTGCGTGTGTGTGTGTGTGTGTGTGTGGGGTGACCTCCTGCAGTACCTTGGTGTTCTGGTAGGCGGTGACGGTGGTGAAGTGGGTCTCCGGGAAGGAGAAGGTCTGGTAGGGGCTCCAGCGGACGGTGAAGGTGCTGTCTGCCTGGACCACGTAGAACCTGGGGGAGTAGCGGTGCATGGAGTGCAGGATGATCTGAAAACAGGGAAAGAGAAGAGAGAGGGAAAGGGAAAGGAGGAAAAAGAGAAAGAAAACGACAGAGCGTGAAGGAGAAAGATAAAAGAGAAGGTGTGAGAGTGATAGAGTTAAGGTCCTTTGTTAATAGACTCATGTTTGTTCGCACAAAAATACATGAGTGTGAAAAGTAAAACCCAATCCTAGTTCGTTTTCTACTTTTTAAAAGTACATTCACGGTCCTGTACTCGCTGCCGTTCAGTGCTAAGTTCCTAATTTCAGCTATGCGTGAGTGAAAGGTGGTGGTGAGGGTCCTTACATGGCCGTGCTGGTCCAGTGTGTTGTTGGTGAGCTTGACCTTGAGGAAGGAGATGGACTGCTTCATCCAGTGGCTTCCCCGGGCGGGGGAGTCCGGGTGGACGTAGGTATGAGCAGGGGGCTGCGGCTCAGCCTTTCCCGCCACTTCCCACTCCTCCTTGTTCCACTGGGAGGTTGGGAGGAAACACGGAGAGAAGCGAGAAGTGTGAAACCCCGGGACGCGGCTGATCAAGAGAGGCCGTGTGACCGTGAAAAGGGTATTTGCGCGGCTGGCATTAGGAGCCAGCCGTGTGGGCAGGACAGAACAGAAGAGAGCTCTGCTGGTGAGAGTCTTGGTTGAACTACAACTATGTTTAGAATGAGAACTTTATAGTAGGGTAAAGTGCAAATGCTATTGTCTTTAAATTCTCTAAAATCATGAAGCACATACATACGGAAGACAAACACTAAGTTGCAGTTTTCAGTTTAGAATATGCAGCCTCACCATTTGGATAATGTAAATGTCTACACACTTTATCGCTGTGTTTAAGGCTACGCTTCTCCAACTGCAGACATTCCCCTATTGTGTGCCAATACATGTCTATAGTGTGGCCAAATGGGCCTAGGCTGTTGAAAACATTATGCAGGGCCGTTTGCTCCCCATCCAGCCTGAATCGAGTCGGTAAGTGCTGCTAATTAAGCAGGCCTCACGCTGGGTGTGGACAAACAGGAACATGAAAGGCCTTTGATATGGAGAGTCTGTAGTGATTTGGTCTGCTGTTCGCAGAGCAGACTGTGGCCTGGATGTAAGCTCGAAACTTGCTCAAGATGTTTTTTTGTTTTTCTGGTTGAAAGAAATGCAATAGTGATACACTGGTTCATTTTTGCTAATCTTTGCATGTTCTTGTGAAGAAGTTTCTACCGTGCTGTGTGCTCTTCAGCCGGTCTTGTGGTTGGCTGGCAATCCTATATACAAGTATCTAATAATATTTGTCTTTACTTAAAGCATTAGTTCACTATTTTGGACCAAGGGCCTATGCACAGATTGTCTTGCATGAGTGTAGACACCATTGTTTCTTTGGTTTAGTTTGTTTTTGCCCCTGCGTGCGCGTACGTGTGTGTGTGTTTGTGTGTGTGCTCTTACCTTGTATTTGAATTGGTCTACAGGAACCATGTCCATCATTATGACGTAGTTTGTGAAGGGGTCCAGTCCAGAGAGGCTTATGTTGCAGTGGGGAAACATTCTCCTGACACACACACAACACACACATCATTAACATGACAAATGCTTCTAAATGAGAGTCTAAACGACACAGGGTATCCCAAGTATATCAACATATATGCTATATACGGCTTTGGCAATGTACATGGTTATTTTCCATGCTAATAAAGCTCTTATGATTGTGAATATATGTGTAGAACATGGTGGTGGATATGGTTTTTACCTTCCGTGCTTGGTGATGACCATCTCAGTGCCGGAGGTGTGGAAGGCCTTCCAGAGGTCAGAGTTCACCAGGCTCAGCTTGATGCTGCCTTGCTCCTGGGCGCCTGCCTCGGAGGGGGACATGGGCTTACCGGTGGCGTGGTTCTGGTGAGGGTTCTGGTGGTCTGGCAACAAGAGAGACATCCCATAATGAGTTAATGTTGCAGATATGACTTGGTTATTTGCCATGTACTCATGCAATTACAATGAAGAAAAAAGAAAAAAGAACAGTAATTTTAAGCACATTGTAGTATAATTTCGCTTTATGCACTAATGCACTGCAATAGAAACCAATTTGGGATGTAAGTCCTCATTTGAAACTAGGATTAGGGATATTATTTGGAGGGAGGTAGTCAACACTCAAACCAGCATGCATAATGAACTCTTGGGACTACATCATAATAACAATTTCATCTGTTTTTTATGTTTATATATGTACGTTTATACATACATATAATGTACAACTTCTGTATTACCAGTATCAATATTCAGTTTCAACGCAGATTTCTATTCTTTGTTAGTTAAGTAAAAACATACCTGTGATGTGTTGCATTTCTCTGTATCTGTTGGTCCACTCCACCTGTAGCTTATGATGCCCAGGTACAGTTTAGCTTTAAGACAAGTTCCAAGACTGATCCTTCCAGAGTCTCAGTATAACCAACGTCTCTATGGTTCTCTTCCACTCTCTCCTTGTCTTCTCAGCTGAAGAACTTACAACTGAAGCCCAGACTCCTCTGTGGATGTCACCTTATAGGTGGAAGCTCTGACGAC
>OOFG01063066.1:0-10419 GCA_900323295.1 Molva molva | reverse complement strand
ACAACAAATAACACAAATAAAACATTGCAGAAGGAGTTGTTTGTACTACAAACCAGTCAGTAAGAGTTGCGTACAAAAATAAAGCATTGTCAACTTTTTGTGAAACTAGTATGAGGCGTAAGCAAAGTTTTATCGAGTGTAAAGTGTATGAAACTGTGCATTTTTTGCGGACATACTTGAAATAGAAGAATATTCCAAGCGAGATTATCAGGGAGGTCACCGACAGCCCATGTCCAATGAACGCCAAGTACAAAAGATTCATTGCAGTCTGGAGGCAAAAGTAAAAATTTGTTTCGTCAAAAACGTCTCTGATGATTACTTCATAAATAGAACAGAACAGAAAATAAAGCTGACAAAACCACGCATTTTGGAAACAGTATCACAGTTGATGATAGTAGTCCTTTAACTAACTGTTATAGGTCTAACCTGTGACTGTTTACAATCAAAAACAATAGTCATATATCTTAATAAATCAAACTGTGCTGTGCTCTCTGTCTGATGCCTTTATAGGACTTTAACGTATAACATCCGAGACCAAGACTAGTTAGTCATTTTAATTTAGCTATTAGACAGACATTTTCACCCTATGCAACTATAGTTGATTCAGATATACATGTAATGAAGGAGCAAGTAGGGGTTATGGGCATCTTGCTAGAGGATGCCAACAGGTAGGCTGCAGCCATGTGTGATCGAGGTCCCCCCAGCTCCTTTCGGCAGGAAATCGAACACCATATCCAATGCCCCACAGACCTACCATCCGTCCTTCGTTGGTGTGTGCGTTGCAGCGGGTGTAATTCGTCCACGTCCTGTTACTCTCAGGATGGAGGAACCAACTGCCACTGTCAGTACAGATCTTCACCACCATTTCTGCATGTCAAAGGAAAGTGCGTATTTATGAATATTTCAAACTCATCGCGTGCTTACTGCCACCTTTTGCATACTGGTGTTTTTTGCTTCAGGATTTATCTGTCAATGTCACCAAAGGCGTATTTGGCCTTGACTTATATGATTTATTACCATATAGGCCATTTCTTTTTATATATTTTTCGCTTTTTAGATTTTAAGTATTTACAAACCAGTAGTACTATACTCATAAAAACTAAACAAATTAAGAAAACAGAAAATCAAAAACCGAACAAATAACCATATATAAAAACATATATTTTAAAAAAGCTGCCAAGAAACTAAGATTATGTTTTTACCCATGCATTTAGATTCACATTTCTTACCTACCATATTACCTAATCTGTAAGCAAACAATGAACAAAACTAAACGATAAACAGAAAGCGTTTGGCTTTGACACAATATTAAAAACATGTGGGGAGATTGTGTTGTTGTTGTTGTGGCCATGTTGTCCATTCAAACCTCTCCCTGTCGTAGGGAACTACTGGTTTCACTAGTGTAAAGCAGCCTGAGGCCATGTCAACACTACGCTGGAGAAATGTGTGCCAGGTTTTTTTCTCTGTTCTGGTCTTCTGTACACAGTAAGCCGGCTTTTTCCACCACCCAAAACTGAGCTGGAGTCTCCAAAGTGGATACGTCTATATTCGTCTATACTATCCTGTTTTGGACGGGCAAAGCGTACATTTCTGTAATATGACCACCTGTAATTTCCACATGATCCAACAAATTTGTGGCAGGTGGAGTGATTAAAAGATTTAGACTGAAAGATATAGCTGTTTCAGGGGGGAATGACCATGTTACAAAAAAACATTGGGAAAGCGCTTCTATGGACCAAAAAAACGTTTGAGAGGAAAACAGCGTTCTTTCCCATTCAGCTGGTGTAGCGTGTCTGCAATGCGCTCATGGTAATCCAATAGCAACAGCACCTCACCTGAAGGATCAAAGTCCTGAAAGTAGTCGGGGCAGCTCTGCTCTGAGGTGTAGCCTGCAATCGTGTCCTCCCAACAGAGCCAGCCGTCCCAGGTGCGGTTACACATGGACTCTGGGGGGCCAAAATACCAGAGAAGTGACTTCACGCACCGCTGTGATCACGGAACAACCCAAGCGCTAAATGGAACCATTATCTCGGATTTGACTCATTCATCTCTCGAGTAGAGTAGAGTAGGCAAAAAAACATAATACATTTTTATGAAAGATTGAATCAACTTTCTCCCTGGGAGAAACTTAAGATAAGTTATACAAATATTAATTAAGGTTTAAGATTTATTCATTTACAGTGTACTACTTTGCCACCCTGCTGGAGAAACTTTTCACTCCAAACCATTTCAATCACAATCTCAGATGCTCAAATTTTGTGTAATTTAATAAAAATGTAATTTATCATTTATTATTATTAACACCAGCAAACACACTTTCACCCCAAAAAAATTGTGCGGAAGCGTTATGTTATGCTATCCTATATCATGCTATACTATGTCATGCTATGCTATGTCATGCGCTATCACAGGTTATGCTTTGCCATGTCATTCTATATCTCATGCCATGCTATGCTAACTTTTTACCTTGTCCTTTGGGGTGGTTGTCCTTCATAATCTTTTGATAGCACTCAAACTGTGCGGTGACTATCTTGTTCCTGGTGACCCCCAGGTCATGATACACGTTGGGGGGATACTGTTGCTGCTGGGTCTCATTCACCTCCAGACTCGCCTTCACAAACACCTGCAGCCATGGCGGACCAATGACGTCAACTGTGCATTAACATTTACCCACTTACGTTTAGCCATTTAGCAGACCTCGAAGTGAGCAGTCCTGCTAACCCTGACCCCTTATGTTCTCTTAGAGTAAGTCAATGATATTAATTAAATACAAATATATTTTATTTTCATTGTACAGAATGACCATTTTATACTCTTTCACTTTCTTTTATTTCAGTTTCCAAAAATTGTCAATCTTGATTATACTTAAATAAAAAATTTAAGTTGAAATGGACCCCCTGTAATCCCACAGGGGGTCCATTAAAACAGGATGGAAAGAGTCTAATTTAGCACACAGGAAGGGGCCTTCACACACTGATTTGCATACAATCTATTCAGGTTGCATAGAAAATATGACCTTTACACAAAGAGAGAGAAAACAACACTGGCCAGATGTGTCCACTCCAGGTATGTTAATAATGTCACAGCATGTTTTTATTAATATAGTACAGATTTGCATTGCAAAAGGAAGCTCACCTCATTCGGCGTGCAGAGGACAAGGGCCATGATCCACCACCAACCAATCACATCCATGTTCCAATGGGTCATATCCGAGTTGGCCAATCAGGTTAGAAATCTAAAAAAAGAGTGAATGACCGTCAATAACATATTATTCAAATAATCATTTTAAAGACTCAAGGATCCTCTTCAATACAAAGTATCCAAATGATGATGATGATGATGGCTACTTCAGGGAATCATAGAGAAAAAGCCTAAGGTAATTGCTAGTGTTCTTCACTGATAATAGCAAGGCAGCCTAGGACTTGAATAGGGACGCCTGGTGTCCCTTTATTCTTCAATCATTGATGCACTGAATAAGCTGGACATGGTTTATGAATATCTAGATATGGTATAGGAAGAACTTTATATAGATATGGTTTAGAGAGGGATATAGATATATATGAAGATGCCCACCAAGTAATTTTAATGAAACTAGCGTGCACATGATTGTGTTCATTTTACAGAGGTATTGTTATGTGCTATGGGATAACAAATGTTTTCACGGGCAAGACTGTGAAAAAAAGTTTTAAAAAAAAAAGTAATATTGAAAAACATTTAAATTGAATCAATCAATTAAATCGGAATCTGAGTCCTCATCGTTTGATGATGGGGATGGGGAATCAGGGGGGGTTCTGGTACTTCATTGGCCCATAAGGACCTCCTTTTGGCAACTCCAGCTACCCACCATCTTGCCAGAGCACTTTGACTCTGATACTCGGCAGGAGCACAGCCCTGTGACTTGATGACCAAGATAACTTCTATGGTCCCTATAGAAAGGCTTAAGCGCCAGTTTCACTGCATCCGCTTCATTATAGAAAACTGGCCCTGTACCTGAGAGGTGGACACAGGGAAGACCAGTACTATTTTTATCAGGTGCAATCGACTTGTGTACTTGCTTGTGATTCAAGAAGACGTTCCAAAGATGGAGGAAACTTTGGCACTTGTGGTAACGCAACATGTCTTGCACAATGCACAAACCATCTTTTTAGTTTCATGATAATTTGAAGGCTACCCTATTCAAAGGGGTGTGTCTTAACTGGAACTTCGGTGGGTCGTGTTTCCAATGACAGCGCTCACACCGGCGCTACCATACAGCCGCAATATAACTTCCAGCACTGCTCAAAACGTTTATCCATCAACAGCCATTCTATTAAACTGGAATCATTCAACGTTAATTATCTTTCTACTACACGACGCTGTGCGACGCGGCGCACCGTGGCTCGTCTGGTGTGAGACCTGCTTTGAAGCTCTGCTGCAACCGAGTCGGACCAATTCTACACACAGCACTTTAGTTTTTTAAGCATTATTCCAATGAAACATGTTTTTTTAACCAATTTACTCGTTTCAGAAATTAAATGGTAAACAACTACGAAGTCAACTAATTGTCACGCCTTTCCAGCTCCTGACTTACCCCACCGACAGATCCCAGATCGATTACCTGATAGGTGCATTACGAGGTGTGGCTCTCGCTTGGGCTACGGCTGTATGGGAGCGCAGCTCCGATATCTGCTCTTCCTACCCCGACTTCACGGTGGAGATGCGCAAGGTTTTCGACCATCCGGTACGTGGTGGTCGAAAACGATGCCTCGAGACGACTACTGTCCCTACGCCAAGGTTCCCGCAGCGTAGCCGTCTTGCCATCGAGTTCCGCACCCTTGCGGCTCAGAGCGGCTGGAGCGACGAAGCGTTGCAGGGGGCGTTTCTGAGCACGCTCGGTGACGTCGTCAAGGATGAGTTGGTTTCCCGGGAGGATCCTACGAACCTCGACCAGCTGATCGCCCTAACCATCCGGGTTGACAACCGGGTCCGCGAGCGCCGCAGGGAGCGAACCTTCCGACCACCGACCATCGTCCGTCTCCTTTCCACCAGCAGCGTCCCGGTCTCCACCTCCGAGCTCTTTTTATTCCCGTCGCGGACCCTCGAGTCCTTCCGAGCCTGAGCCATGCAATTGGGGCGTACCCGCCTGTCCCCGGAGGAGAGAGAGTGCCGCATGCTGACCAGGGCCTGCCTTTATTGTGGTCAATCTGGACTCTTCGTGTCCGTCTGTCCTACTCGCCCGGGAAACGAGCGGCCTCGCCAGTAGCCCGAAGGGTCCTGACAAGTCGTGCCCTCAACCCCTCGGTTTCTCGTCCGTTGCTCGATGCCGCCCTCCTGTGGCGAGACCAGACACTACCCCTCACAATTCAATTGGATTCCGGAGCGGACGAGTTTTATCAACCAGGAGGTGGTGCTACAACTTGGCATCGAGACTGAGCTGCTTGATTCCCCAATCGAGGCTAAAGCCCTTAACGGTAAGCTGCTCGTTCGTGTGGAGCGAGCAGCTTACCGTGTTAGACTGGAAATCGTGTTAGACTGGAAATCACCATGAGTCCCTATCACTTCATGTCATTGACTGTCCCTTTACCCCTGTGGTACTGGGTTACTCGTGGTTTCAGTTGCATAACCCTCAGATTGACTGGAGAGTTGGGGGTATTACTGCATGGAGCACTTACTGTCATTCTCATTGTCGAAGCCCCCTGACTTGTCCTCCGTGCCGGAGGTTTACCATGACTTGGGTTTGGTATTTAGTAAGTTTCACGCCCTGTCCCTGCCTCCTCACCGCCCATTTGACTGTGCCATAGACCTCTTTCCCGGCTCCCCCCTGCCGAGCAGTCGCCTGTATAATCTCTCCCGACACGAGCGGGAGGCCATGGAGGAGTACATCCGGGAATCCCTCACTGCTGGAATCATCCGTCCGTCTTCTTCCCCTGTGGGTGCAGGGTTCTTTTTTGTAAGCAAGAAGGACCGTACTCTTCGGCCATGTATAGACTTCCGGGGGTTGAATAACATCACCGTGAAGAATAAGTATCCCTTACCGCTCATTAGTTTGGCCTTTGTTCCTCTCCATGGGGCCACTGTGTTCTCCAAATTGGATCTACGCAACGCCTACCATCTGGTTTGCATCTGTGAGGGGGATGAATGGAAGACCGCCTTCAACACTCCCCTGGGTCATTTTGAGTATCTTGTTATGCCCTCTGCGACATGCTTAACCATTCGCTTTTCGTTTATTTAGACGAAATTAGAGGTTGACGCCTTGGACACCGGGGTAGGGGCGGTGCTGTCCTAACGCTCTCCCTCGGACCACATGTTGCACCCGTGCGCCTTCTTTTCTCAAAGGCTTACCCCCCCTGAGCGAAACTACGATGTGGGCAACTGGGAGCTACTGGCAGTGAAATTGGCGCTGGAGGAGTGGCACCACTGGCTGGAGGGTACCGAGCAGCCCTTTATCATTTGGACGGACCACCGAAACCTGTCTTACATTCAGTCCGCCAAGAGGCTCGCCAGGTGGGCCTTGTTTTTTGGTCGCTTTAATTTCACTTTGACCATCCAACCAGGCTCCCGGAACATCAAGCCGGATGCCTTGTCCCGCTTATACTCTGCAGAGGACCCCTGCATGGACCCTGAGCCCATTCTGCCTCCCTCTTGTCTTGTCGCCACACTCACGTGGGAAATTGAGTCAGCAGTCCTCCAGGCGCAGGGACTACAGCCTGACCCAGGTACCGGGCCTCCCAACTGGCTATTCGTCCCTGACTCGGTGAGGTCTAGAGTGCTTATGTGGGCTCACTCTACTAGACTCACCTGCCCAGGCATAACCCGCACCCTGGATTTCCTCCAACAACGGTTCTGGTGGGCCACCATGGATGCGGACACCCGCTCGTTCATCACTGCATGTTTCACCTGTGCGCAGAACAAGTCCTCAACCAGACCCCGCTCCGGCTTGCTCCGTCCCCTGCCTATTCCCAGTCGTCCTTGGTCTCACATCTCCTTGGACTTTGTCACCAGGCTTCCCCCCTCCGAGGGGAACACCACCATCCTCACAGTCATTGACCGGTTCTCCAAGACCGCTCACTTCCTGGCTCTACCTAAACTTCCCTCTGCTAGGGAGACAGCTGACCTTCTGGTGCTCCACGTATTCCGCTTACACTGCATCCCTACGGACATCGCCTCTGACCTTGGTCCTCAATTCATATCCCAGGTATGGCGAGCATTCTGTGCGGCACTGGGAGCCACCTCTCTTCTGGTTACCATCCGCAGACCAATGGGCAATCAGAGAGGGCTAACCAGGAGATGGAGGCTGCGCTCCGTTGTGTTACCAATGCCAACTCGTCCTCTTGAAGTTCCCAACTCCCCTGGGTCGAGTACGCCCATAATTCCCTCACCAACGCGTCCACTGGGTTGTCTCCCTTCATGTGCGCATTGGGGTACCAGCCCCCCCTGTTTCCTTCCATGGAGGCTGAGATCGCGGTTCCCTCCTTCCAGGCTCACATGTGCCGGTGTCGGCGTACCTGGAGATGTGCACGCTCTGCCCTGCTCCGTGCCTCTACCCACTCCCAGCACCAAGCGAACCGTCGCCGTACTCCGGCCCCGCAGTATACCCCTGGGCAGAGGGTCTGGCTCCGGTCCAAGGACCTTCCATTAAGGGTGGCTTCCCGGAAACTCGCCCCCCTTTTTGTCGGTCCCTTTGTAATTGAGTCCCTTGTGAACCCCTGTGCTGTTGGTCTCAAACTCCCTTCCTCCCTTCGTGTCCACCCCACTTTTCACGTCTCCCAGGTCAAGCCTGTGTCCACCAGCTCTCTGTCTCCCCCTACGAAAGCTCCACCTCCACCCAGGCTCATAGATGATCACCCTGCTTTTACGGTCCGACGACTACTCGATGTGCGTCGTCGCGGCCGGGGATTCCAATACCTGGTGGATTGGGAGGGCTACGGGCCAGAGGAGCAGTCCTGGATCCCCCGGAGTCTAATCCTGGATGCTTCCCTCAGCCGGGACTTCAATAGGGAACACCCGTCCAGTTCCGGGCGTACACCAGGTGGCGTCCATAGAGGGAGGGGTACTGTCACGCCGTCCACTTCTGCCACCTAGCGGGGGACAGTGTCTCCCATCCTACGTCATCCATTCATCTCCCGCACTCTACACACCTGCCGGCAATCTTCATCATCACACAGTATTTCAACCCCGGATCTCCAGACAATCATCACTAGATCGTTGTTTACACTTAACAGTCAGTACTTCGTCCCTGGCCCTTCCTCGTGTCAAGATTATTGGTTATAGTGTTCCTTCGCTTTCGCTAAACTGTCTTCTCCGTGTTCAGTCTGCCGACCCGCCTGTTGCCGAACCCTCGCCTGTCTGTCTACCCGCCTGTTGCCGAACCCCCGTCTGTCTGACTACCCGCCTGCCGTCAAGCCCCTCGCCCCGTTCCCTGCCTTTACTTATTTGTTGCCCTCAGTAAAACCCCTTATCATTTCCTCTCTGTGTCAGTGTCTCTCTGTGTTGAGCATTTGGGTCCATTCGCTCTACTTCTCCATAACACTAATTGCCTGCGTCCCTATTATGAAATGTAACTGGGTGGCGTTGGAAAGGAGTATGGTGGCACAGCACCCTTTTAGCCTACATTATTTGGGGAGAACCCTTATATAAATATCACAAGGTTGATTTAGCCTAAATTAATAGAAAATATATTTCCTTAATTTCTCCATGTGAGAGAAAGCAGACTTCAGGAGTGACCCTGGAATACATCTTGAAAATGCATCTAAATGTGAGTTATATAACTATAGCAACGTTTATCTAGTCTTAATTAAAATAAAATATATTTCCTTAATTTCTCAAATACCGATAGCAGCACCGGGTACGTCGGAGCTTATCGATAATACGGTGCGTAATAATTCAGCCCCGGGGCCCGTTTAATGCTGGGTTTCGGTACCAATCCCTAGCAGAGAGGCAGGGCGGGGAAAATTTGGAACTGGTTTCAAAATTTCCAAGAACCGTGTATTCAATTAGACACGTGCATTTCGGTTCTGTTTCAGTTCCAAACTTTTCCATAATTTCAGTCGCGCTCTCTGCCAGCTCAAGTCAAAAAAGCATGTGTGAAAAAGAGAAATTTCCATTTACCCCCTGAACCATGGCTGACCGCAGCAAGCGTTCTAAAGTTTGGCTTAGCTTTACAAAAAATAATAAAGACTGCAAAAAATGCAACACCTGCAGTAAAGAATTCAAATTCCAAAGGAATCATTAAGACATTTTCATTTTGATTCTGCTTATCGGTTCCTATACTAATTTCACGCGCGATTGTTTCAGTACCAGGTTGATTTGAAGATCAATACTGAGTAGCGAGCAGACGAGTCTGGGTAGAGCCATCATGGACCACAAGCCATCAAAAGCGTGGCTTTATTTTCTTAATTAAAATGATGGGTCGGCACAGTGAAACAACTGTAACCAGGCCCGCCGACAGGGGGGGACAAACGGGTACGTTGTCCCGGGACCTGGACTGGCCCTGGAATGGGGGGGGCCCATAACTGGACCCCCATGAAGTTGGGATTAATTATTGCATGTATACTTCAAAATGTGTTGATTTAGAGAAGAAAAGTGCTTTATTTGCATTCAATTAATGACTCCTAGATTGTTTGCCTTCATTGCCCTTGAAAAAACGGCCAATAACCCTCTATCACCCCTATGCCAAAATGGTTTGGTCTTTGGAGAAGAAAAAAGACGACATCATTCCATTAGTGGTCAGTGCGCGAGTTGATTCAACATGCACAAGTCAGGAGCCCTGAAAAAAAAAGAAAGGCGAAAAAGAGGGGAAGAAGCCGAAAGCCTGAGGGGATCTCTTTATAAATATTTCAGAAAAGACTCAGGTGATGCTGCAGGTACCAGTAAAGGCAGCTGTGCAGCACAGCCAGGTAAGACACGGCCAACTTTTTCCAGCCCCGTCGTCAAGTAACACAGGCACAGGCGGCGTGTCAAACATATTAGCGCAGCACCACATGAGCAAGTCACACGGAGATCAATATCAGACAGACAGGGGGCATTGAATAATTTGATAACCACAAAGGCTTTATTACACTGTGTTTCATACGCCTATATCTAATTGAATCTTAGAATATGCACATTACCCCGCAAATAGGCCCATGTCCAAATCAAATGTTTCAGGCAGGCACGCGCTGCGCACTCCAATCAGGCTGAATTGATTTGAGAATCATTCCCAGTCAGCTGAATTACAGCCAGTGTAACGCGGCTCATGGTTTAAAATAAGCCAGTGGCATGGCAACATGTGAAATTGCCATTTAGATAGAGTTGGATGTAACGAATGGGTTATAAACGTGACGTTTTGGGGTAGCCTGTAACTTAGTTTCTGATTGCCGTTAACTTGAAACTCGCCAGATGAATGGGCTCCGCCTTGTTCCCCAAACATTCTCTGGAAGTTCAGCGGACATAAACGCGGAG
>OOFG01063063.1:13617-25467 GCA_900323295.1 Molva molva | reverse complement strand
GGTGTGTGGTTCTACATGATACTGAGTGTGTGTGTGGTTCTACATGATACTGAGTGTGTGTGTGTGTGGTTCTACATGATACTGAGTGTGTGTGTGTGTGTGTGTGTGTGTATGTGTGTGTGTGTGTGTGTGTGTGTGTGTGTGTGTGTGTGTCTGTGTCTGTGTCTGTGTGTGTGTGTGTGTGTGTGTGTGTGTGTGTGTGTATGAGTGACACCTTGTTGATACTAGTATTGCGTGTATAGTGGCATCAAATTACCCTATGTTGCTCAGGGGTAAATCATGGCAATCTTGTTT
Organism: Molva molva; assembly: GCA_900323295.1. Lineage (NCBI taxonomy): Eukaryota > Metazoa > Chordata > Actinopteri > Gadiformes > Lotidae > Molva > Molva molva. The sequence continues at coordinate 25,173 of OOFG01063063.1, read as the reverse complement.
TGCGTCATTTCTGATGACATTTCAAAGCCTGTTCCTATGGGGATTTAAACAAGATGAGTAAGACCTGACCAAAGAGATTGGGAAGATAGTTGACCAATGCAGCGTGACGTATTGAATATGAAAAGAATGGAATGCCTAGTGTTCTTTTTAACATATACATTGAAAGAATGAACCCTAAACTATCTCTGTACAACAAATGCCACCAAACAGCATCTGCTACTTAGAGGATTCAACATGTAAAGTGACATTTTTATGAACTTTCCCCTGAGAGAATACAGTCAGACAGAAAAACACACACACTGTTTAGAATGTTTAGTAGGTTGCAGGGATAAACTAACCTGTCTGACCAGATGAAGGCTATAGATAAGGGTTATCTTTAATCTTCATACCTCCGAGTAGCCAATTGTAGCCACACACCATGTCTTCACACCTCCTTTTTATGGCCGTTCTTTTCTCAGCCCTTTCCTCCAAACCTACAGCTGAAAGTAGCCCCAGGGTTGACTGAGCCTTGGGTGAATGGGTCATAATTTCACATACTTTAAAGTGACCGCAGTAAAAAAGAAACAAGGTATCAAAATATTTGATATGGATTAATTGAGACTTGAATGAATGAATGAAAGAAAGAGTACTTTGATCCAAGTAAAGCATTGACATTAGACCAAAGTATTAAAGTCCTTCATATAAAATATATTGAAGTATCAACATGAGGTGATCAATATGTTAAAACATACACTCCTTGGTGCATGAAAGTACTGGTTTAGCTCAAACTTTTGCTGATCCTGCTTTGGTTTTAGTTTTCAGCCCAATGTTGATTTCCCTTACTGTCTAACTGAAATATCTAACTGAATAAATACATGTATTAACAAACTAAGTTCTGATCTATAGTTTTTAAGGAACAGTTATTCATATAATGTGAGTAAATGAGAACAGGTAGCACTATGACACTTGCTTTTCTATTGTGTCCTGAACAATGCTGTTACACACCTTACCATACATATTGCTTCCTCTTTTACAAAAGTAAAATGAGGGTGTTGGTATAAATCTCCCTTTCAGCATAGTTCGTTTTTTCTGACTCCCCTCCCATATGGCAGTTTTCTTTAAAGGAGTGTGGTATGCAGTTAAGCGAGCTTACTAGGTCCCTCACCGTTGAGCTCATTGCTCTGGTGTGTGGTGCACTTAACTCTAAGAAGGCATTCTTTAAGGTTATAAAATATCTTAAAAGACCTACATGTATATTTAACTCATATTTATTTCAAAATACCAGTTTTTCTTGTTACGTGTTTAAACATTGTTTGGGTTCGTTTTTCTGGTCAAACAATAGTAAAGCTGTACTTACAAGTAAATGACACATATTACCACTTATGTTTACAAGAAAAGAAAGCAAGGAAAAAGAGAAAAGGAACATAGCACTCTGGTCGTTATTAAAAATAAATATTTACAAAGTGCATGGAAAGTCTGAGTTCTAAGTTCCCAAGGTGAGGCCAGAGTGAACACCCAACACCTTGGGTGGGGATGGCTTGTATAGAAGTGTAAATAATGCTGTTTTAGTCACTGGGCACATTCACACAATGACGTTAGTATCAACCACCTTGTCATATTTACCATTCAGTTATTATGCTTTTGTTCCAGGAAGCGATTTACAGATACGAATCATCAAGTTGGAGGTAGGGATTAAGCATTTCAGGAGGACTATTAGGTTAGATGAGTAGGGTTCGATTCCCAATGTGCTGCAGACATTGGGGATTGAACTCAGTACCTTTCGCCTGGGAGTTGAACATTCTATCCTGCCCCCTTAGGTGTATAATCAAGGGCAACTATATAAAATCGAACCAGCAACACAAAGTAGCAAGAAGCTCCTGCTATATCTCCTTAACTATTAGCTCACTATGAGGAGGCATAGGAGCTATATCAGCACTATGTGGCAGTTAGGGTGTTGATTCTAGTGGTTGGACATGAAATAATACTCAGGATGGCTCCGCTCCTCAGTCACCGCTTCTTTGTAGCACTTTGTGCTGAGAAAGCTTTCAGAAATATATTTTATGTTGAAAGTTCTTGCAGAGCATGTTAAGGGTGCTTAGAGGGTTATCAGGGATCAGTGTGGAGCATTTGATAGGGCTTTTTAGAGTTGTGCTTTGGAGGGCACAGGACGGCCATAGGAAGATAATGGGAGCTTGAGGGAGCTTGAGGTTTCTTTAAGGTAGAGGATCTGATCTGCTCACAGGGCGGCCGTCAGTCACCACAGTTACTGTTAAACCATTTCTAACAGATTCTGATGGTTCTGATCTTCTCTTTTCTAGAATCTAGAATATAATATATAGAATATAAAGACATATAGGTTTGACAGATGATTGATTATAAAGTAAAGATCCTGCCGTGTCCACACACTGGGATGGGTCTCTGGGTTTACTACTACTTGGCAAATCCTGAAGGGTGCCACAATATTGGAGACCAATTTTAAATCCTGAACATGGACGTTACATTACAAATGCTTCTTCATATTATAAGCCCTTTTCAACAGCTGGATTGATCAGTCCCGGTCAGAAAGTAGCATTCAAATACAAACAATACCTTTTAGAAAAATCCACCGTGTCAGCGAGTTTGTGTGGTTTGTGGTACTGTGGAAGCAATCATCAACCCCACCAGCCATGTGATGGGTGAGTCAGTGTTGACGTAGCGTCTCTGGTTGTGTCACCCAGGACCCAGGCAACCCACCTGGCCACGCTGATCTCCCGCATGCAGCAGAGTGCAGACAAAGTAGAGCAAGAAATACTCAGAGCAGAGGAGCTACTGGCTGTGGTAAGAAAACACACACACACACACACACACACAACGTACGTACACACGTACACAAGAAAGCCTGCATGCATGTACCGTGTATACTATACCTTTACGAGTCTGTGTTTACTATGCCTTATGCATATACGTTATGTAGAGCTCAGTGTTTTGTTTTTCTCAAGTTTGTGTGCCATCTTCTATTTGTAATGTCTCTTTTTTGGTTTATTGAACGTCTTTGTGAGTGTCTTTGCAAGTTATTTGAGGGTTTTAGTCAAACAACAAACACATACACACACCTCATTTACAAACATTTACATGTGTGTAATAAAACCAGGCCCTTTTTATCTGAAGCGACTTACAAGTGAGGCTGAGAACAATCAAAGCATACAACTACACATCGTAGCTGTAATGTTTCTAAACAACACATGCTATTAGTTACACAAATTGACACACAAACAGACACACACACACACACACACAGCCAAAAACACAGAAACACACAAATAACTCAAAATTATACAAATACACACACACACATATATACAAATAGACACACACAAACAGATACCCACTTATACAATTAGAACCACACATGTACAACCACACAAATGCACTCACACATATACAAACCCATAATACACACCTGTGTGACCCGAGTGACTCTTCGTCTTGCCGAAAGGATGCTGAGAATGAGAAGAAGGACCTGCCTTTCAAGCACCAGCATGAGATCTCAGAGAATATGGGCGGGGTGGAGGGTCTTCTCCAGGCCCTCTTCCTGGATGTGGACAAGGCGAAGAAACTGCAACATCCCCAGGCCAACGAGATCTCCAACGAGTGAGTGCTCAGGGCCACATATCATTCTGCACATAGCCGCTGTCTCCCTCCTTCTGTCGGCCACTTTAACATCTTCACCAACTTTTTGAGAATTTATGATGTCAAACTATCAGCTTATATCTCAGTCCTATGATGACCACATTCATGACAGTGGTGTCTTTGGAAATGTTTCCAATATTGTTTCCAAATAGATCCAACATAAACAACATTGTTGCCTAAATAAATGTATTGTTTTGTGAGGATATTGTAATATATCCATTATCCAACGGTTTTGGATAAATGTGATCTGCTAAATTACCAAATATAACAGTGAATAGTAGTGTCAGTATGAAGTGGTGCTCTCGCTGTGGTTTGGATTACAATGTGTTTGGTGTATCCTCTGTTGGTATTGATGGGTATGTGTGTGTGTGTGTGTGTGTTTCTTCACTGTGGTAATCCAGTGTGAGTCGGCTGCACGAGCGCTGGCTCAAGGACTGTGCGTTCTACCGGGAGGTCTACGAGCCGGTCAACGACGTATCTCTGATGCCCAGGATCGACTGGGGACCCGTGCTCAACCAGAAGCAGGTACTGGAACGTGGCCTTCAGATCTTCTCACAGCATAGAGCACACTGGGAAGGTTTTTCGAGAACCATTAGTTGTTATATTTAAATATATATATAGAGAGAGAGAGATATATATATAGAGATATATATATGTGTGTGTGTATTCAGTATATATTTGGTATATATAATGTTTATATATATTTGTATATATATATATATGTGTGTGTGTAATGGGTATATATTTTATTTTATATTATGTATACATACTGTCCATATGTACCAATATTGGACACTGCAACTGATGCTGGCGGTTTGGGGTTTGCAGAAAGAGGTGAATGTGGAGACGTTCGGGCCGACCATGGCTGACCTGGAGAAACAGATCGCCTCCCACAACATCCTCCATAAAGAGCTGGAGGCCTACAGCCCCCAGCTCTCCCCAAGTTCTGTGGGCAACAAGGTGTGTTTTATTATTTATTTAAGGAGGTCCTTTATCGCTCTTACAGTCTGACAGGCAATTATAGTTTGGATCCCCATTTGCATAAGAGATAAACTAAACTGGAACAAAACGGGGAGAAAAAAATACGCAGAAATGTTTAGCTCATGAGCCATCTCAAATTAAATGAATCAACAGTATGGTGCATCCTTCTCTGACCTATGTTTAATTTATCTAAATGAGTCGTCATAACAGACTCATAAGTCCTCGTGCATGTTCAATTCACTGTTTCGCTGTTTACTGTGATGTACCAAGCATATATCATACTTGGAAAGTTGTAATGTTATCACCATTAAATGTTTAAAAGTAATAAACACCAGTGGATGAGACGTGATATCACACACACAACCACACACACACACACACATACATTATACAATTTTGAGTGTCTTTAAAAGAGTTTCATAAATACAATGAATTGTAATTATTAATGTTATTATTAATGTTATTAATAATGGTTGTGGTCTTTCAGGAGCAATACACAGCCATCAAGAAACAATACAACAATCTTTTGGTGAGTTTAACCCATAAATGGGTAGTGAGTCCCCACTATAATCACTTATTCCATTGCAGTTCTTCTATCATTAATTCCCCAGAAATCCATGTCTGGTTTATCCAGATGCACTGAATCCATATATACATTACAGGGGCATATTTATTTTGCCAAAACTGTTTCAGAGCTGTTTTTATAAACTTTTGGGACAATGATTATGTTTTCTGTATTGACTCTGGCAAATCAAAAAATAAAAAGTGTTTTGGTGTGATCCCTGCTTAATCATGCGTGTTACATTGTCTTCACAGGACAACTCAAAATGGCGTCACCACTACCTGAACAGCCTGCATGAGTACATGCAAGGCTGCACCAAAGAGTTGGCCTTCCTGGGAGAGGAGCAGGACAAGATCAAGAGGCAAGACTGGAGTGACCGCATGGTGGACCCGCCCGATGTCCGCAGGCAGTACGAGGTAAGGAATGCTGTGGTCATGTAAAAGGGATTCCCACCATCTTGTGGATACATTTTGAATAGACTGAAGAGACTGAAAAGACTGTGAATAGATAATTTGGATGGTTCCACTTACAGTTTAAAGCTAGACTACCTTAGATTCAACCACTGGGTGTTGCACTTAGAATCAACATGTTTTCAAAACATAGTTAGAAAATTGTACCCTTGCATTGAGAAGGAACCACATTGGCATTTATTTTTGTTCCTTTAGTACTTAGAAAATGTGAACTAAGGCTTGTCAGTCAAAAAGCGCTGGTGCAAAATTGGATAATGTCAATCAAAAAGACAAGGGTAAATTCATGAGCCAATATCCCAAAATATTGTAGATGTGACGCCTAGTAGGTATTAGGTAGTAGTTAGTAGGTAGGTAGTAGGTAGGTAATAGGTAGTAGGTAGGTATTAGGTAGAAGGTAGGTGTTAGGTAGTAGGTAGGTATTAGGTAGTGAGTAGTAGGTAGTAAGTATGTAGTAAGTGAGTAGTAGGTAGGTAGTAGATAGGTAGTAGGTAGGTAGATGGTAAAAGTTATATGTATTGACCTTAACCCAGAATTAAACGTTTAACACGTCATCATGTTGGTTAAGTAAAAATAATGCCGCTTTGATTGGACCTCCATCAGATATTCAAGAGCAACAGCCTGCTGTCCCATGAGTCGGAGGTGAACAAACTGCAGGACGATGGAGACCGCCTGGTGGAGCTCAAGCACCCTGCAAGTGCCACTATTGAGGTATATATGTCACTCGACCTCTAAGTTAGCCATAGCTCCCTTTCATTTAACTAACCATAGCTACCTTTCAATTAACTCACCATAGCTACCTTTCATTAAACTAACCATAGCTACCTTTCATTTAACTCACCATAGCTACCTTTCATTAAACTAACCATAGCTACCTTTCATTGAACTAACCATAGCTACCTTTCATTTAACTAACCATCAAAATAACAAAACTTTTTTGGAGTTTTACTATTGTGCGACAAAGTCACATTATAGTCGTTCAAACATGAGCTTTGTATGCAGATGTTGGCTGAAGTCTGTTTGAGCTGACATCGATGTTTAGTTTGTGTTTGATTTTAATATTTTAGATGCAGAAAGATGCGGTGAGGAACGAGTGGCAAAAATACCTCAATCTCTGCATCTGTCAAGAGGCACATCTGGACAATGTTGAGGAATTCAAGAAGGTAAACTATATACAAATATAGTACTATAGTTAATCATTTAAGATAATACTATTTTCATAAATTTTGTTTAACTTGTATTTAAATGTACATTTTGTAATTGCAATTTTTTAATAAAGATGTTTATTGCTGCAGTAATGCCTTTATTTCCCCTCAGGGATGATAAAAGTACCTATTTATCTTCTCAATCAGCTGGTGATACTGTCACTAGCAAAACAGAAAGCATTCACATACGCAAAACCCCCATGGTGACATTTTGTCATTTGTTGAATGCTTTACATTTCTAGTACCAACTTGACACTGACCAGCTGGCTGAGACACTGACCAGACTCAACAGCACCCTGGATCCCAATACCATTAGCAAAAAAAGCAACTCCCAGAACCTGCTACAGCTTGAGGTACACACAGGGTCTGGTGGGGAAGATGTACGACTACAACTACAACTAACAATACTTAAAGAAAAGTCACATGGTTACTTATGCCAGTGGTTCCCAACTTGCCTTGAGGCAAAGCTAGGGGTGCTGTGAAATTCTGTGTAATTTAATACATAATCCTGCCATAGATTAATAATATCATTGGTACTATTCATGATTTGCATTATTATTGATTACTCGAACTGTGTTGCAATACATAAGACTAATGCAATTGCCTGTCCGATTTTAACCTGTATCCACTTGATACTGTGTTGACAGTCGTCTGTGTGTGAAATAGAAATTGCTTATGACCTAGTATATATATTATCCTGGTAATGATGTGTGACATTTTTCATAATCATTACCCCACAACTTTAAGTTGGTGTGCCTTGAATGTCTGCTTGGGATTGTGTCAGGCCTCAGCTCCAAAAGAGTTGGGAACCATAACTACTGATTCAAATGGTCTGTTTTCTCTCCTGCCAGTGAAAACAATACTTTTTTATTTCTTCAGATGATTACCGAAAATGTATCTATTGTATGTATAGGCCTTTGTCAAAGAGGTTGAAAACAGGTGTGGCTCATTAAGTAAATAATGGGTCTGAAGGCCTGCCAGGGCCCATTAATAACATCATGAGATACACCTTTGTTCAGCCCTACTGTTACACCTCTGTGATAAAGGCCTGTTGTTGTTAACAGAACCTGATATATGCAGTCAGGTTCAAGGACGTGGATTACAATGTCTGTCTGTGTGTCCCAGACAGAGGAGAAGTCTGTCCAGCGTGGCGCTGCGTTGCTAGCCGACCTGAGGCGGCGCAGCACCTCCATCGCGCCCCTGAAACTCCGCCGCACCGCGCCCACCAGAGCCATCACCGTGGAGTCTCTCTGTGACTGGGAGACGGATAAGGTACCACCTGACCTTTCACCTTTCATGCTCAAAGTTCGGCGGAACGGTTTAAACTAACAGGGATACTCGCATTATTATGAAGAACTAATTCAACATTTGCCTGCTACCATTCCTTTTTAAGTTTATGTTAACAAAACACACAAATAAAAAACTCAGATTCATAATGTATCATTCTTTTTTTTTTTATCTGTCTAGGACACTCTGTCCAGAGAGGAGAGGTTCACCCTGAAGTCCAACTCCGACATAGAGAACTGGAACGTTGTGTCCCCCGACGGAACAACCAAGACCTTCCCAGGAGTCTGCTTCATTATCCCCCCGCCTGATCCAGAAGCGATCAACAACGTGGACATGTAAGAACCTTCTGAAACTGGCATTCCTCTGCTACACCTTTTCACATTCACAAAACTAGGTATAGACTAGTCCAAGTCTGTCATTCTGTGGCAGGAAATAGTTTGACCATCTCCCTCCTACCCTGACCGTTACCTAATTTTTGTATCTACTGATAACGATTACATTTATTTTTGCATCCAAAATTCTTCTTCTCTTATTGTGTTTATAGACATATTTATTTACGAAGTTGTAATTGTATTGTTTGCAATTTGTTTGTCATGTACTTGCTGCTGTGGCACTCGCATTTCCTGTCTGGTATCAAGTTCCATTTTATCTGATCTCATTCATACCAACACCAAACACACACTCCCTCTCTTTCTTTCTCTCTCTCTCTCTCTCCCTCTATCTCCCTGTCTATCTAGGCTGGGTGGAGAACTAGCTGACATAAAGAAGAGAAGAGCTGCCTTGGTGGCGTCTCTGAAGAGCCAAAACACGCAGACCGCCAGGATACAGCAAGCAGGTGCAGACCCATCACACAGCATAGCTCACCGATGATGTCACGTTCATTTCATTACCAATACACCCTTTTCAGAGTCGTTGTAGACAGACACTAATTATGGGTCTGTTCCGTTTATGTACCAGGGCGCTGGTAGTAGACTAAACTAGTGAAGATAAGTCTACTAGCGGTACCCTGGTACATAAAAGTGTCAGGGTGTGTTATGCAGGACACCTGTTTGTCTTACGTTGACACCACTGTGAAAAGGTTTTTTTGAACAGAAAGAGTACTCATATTAAAGAAAAAAAAAACATAAAACAACTTATTTGAGATGAAAAGGGATGTAGTGGGTTACATGTGGATGGATTGTTGTAAAAACGTAGGATAAGATGTAAATATGGAAATTGCAAATTGCCTTCTATGGGTTGAACGCATGCTATTCTGTTTATTGTCAGCAGTCTTGGGTTACCAGGTAACATCATTTAAACATTCTGGCTACACCCCCTCCAACAAATCTCATCGTAGCGAGTGGAAATAGCGAAAGCCTATATTACAGAATGATATTTCCCAACCCCTAAATGAAAAAGTGTGCGGCAGATGCATGCATTTTTTAAAGGTTGATAGTGGGTGGGTAGTGTAGCTCAAACGAGGGTGTTTGCTTGTCCTTTAAGTACTATCTATCTATCAAAATATATAGTTTATTAGTATATATCATCCATCCCATCCTTCAGCCCCAGTGTCTGCGGCTCCATTGGACCCTAAAGTGGTGGCTCTGGCCGACCAGTTGGACAAGCTGGACAGTGACCTGGCCCAGACCGAGCAGGACATCCTGAGCCGGCTGCGAGTCCCTCTGGACCGCGGCGACTCGGTGGCGGATTTAACCAAGCGGCTGAAGGAACAAGAGGTCAGTGAGCTGGAGGAGAGACAAAGGATGCTTATCCGGCAACTTTATTGATCAGCAACAAATCAACATATATATAATATTGAAAAAATTCAGCAAATATTCCCTTTCTACCGTCATTTTTGTGTTGTAGGTGTAACAAGGCAAAATCAACCCACACGATGTATGATATCATAACATATTCTTTAATCCAGCCTTTTGTTTTGTGACTCCTTTTATTGTAGAAAGCGTCAAAGGCCTTGAAGGCCCTGGAGCAGCAGAACATGGCCGCCCAGGCCGACCTGCAGTCCCTCCTGGCCAAAGACGCCAACGTCACCTCCTCAGCACTCCCACTCAAACTCACAGAGGCCAACAACAAGAAGGACAGTATTGCCGGCTTGGCCGACCTCTACACCAAGAAGTAAGTCAGGCTGTCTGCCTGTCGCAGATCGAGTGTAGCCTGGGTATTCATCAAAATGCACTGTGTTGTTTAAAGGGTTCAGTCTTCTGAAATATTTGTCTTGTCTGTGAATGACGTTTCTACAAAATGGCGTGGTGCGCGAAAACAAAGTTGTTCCAGTAATTTCCTTGGTGTTTTCTCTGTAGAGCTAATGCGTCTCTGAACCTGGAGAACCAGATCAAGAAGGTGGACGGCATCGTCTCTGGTTTCGAGAAGAGACTCTGTGAAGATGGTGCGATTCCTGACAGCCCAAATGTCCTCCAGAACCGTACCCAAGAGATCCAGGTAAGACATGCATAGAAACTATGATACTTTGCTGAAGGCAGTTAGCCTTTTAGCCGGTGGGATAAAACAAAGAGCTAAAAAATGCAGAGGTCGAGAGACGAATAGCAACAACAACAACAAAGTTCCTCTAGAATTCAATGATTTAGGGGGGAAAAACACACTACTTTCCACTTCCCGGCGCAGAGCCTGCGCACGGCCGTGTCAGGGAGCCAAGACGAGATCAAGAAGCTGGGTCAGGACCTGGAGCAAACAGAGCAGCTGTGCAGCTCGCTACAGCAGGGCTACCAGGAGTACTGCCCCGACATCAGGCGCCAGGCCACCCAGGTCCAACAGCTGCAGAACCGCTACACCAACGTCAGCAACCAGCTGAAGGAGAGGTGAGCAAGCTAACCATCAGAACCACCTTAACTACAAATCAATTGATTGATTGATTTCTAATGATGTATTGTGACATATGATTGATGAGTTTAGCTGTGGGTTATTATTGGAAGGTTTCTTTTTGGAGGAAAGTTTTCATAATATACAAATCATCGTCCTCAGAGAAAACCTATTGCAAGAGGTTTCGACCAAGAACCAGGAATTCCAAGCGACAAGCAAGTCTCTGAATTCCTTCCTCGACAACATGCCTGTGAACCAGCTCAGCCCCAGTGATGACCAAGCACAGCTTAACGCCAAGGAGTCCTCCCAGAAGGTACATCTGGCCACACCAACCAACCTTTAAGTGTTTCTCCTCAAAATTACATTTTAATCTTTCTCCCAGCATTTTCATGAAATGGTCTTTGAATGTATTTAAAATGCAGGGATGTTATTACAAAGACCATCTTGGGGATTTCCCCAATTATATGCATATTATAATTTATTTATTATAACTTATGCTTTAAATTCAGCGGGCGATGGAGGACCTGCAGAGGAAGGGAGACGATATGGACAGGGCGGTTGACCTGTCTCAGGACCTGCAGAGTCTGCTAAG
>OOFG01063063.1:0-13572 GCA_900323295.1 Molva molva | reverse complement strand
TACAAATCTATCCACTGTACAAATCTATGACAATTTTCTTTTTTTCGTGTTTGATGTATTCGTATTTTCTTTATTTTTGTGCACTTTTTGTTATTTAATTCAAGCACACTGTGATGTGAGCCTTTGTTTGAATGTTGTTGGAACATGAATTGTAACATAAGAATGTTACTAACAACTAAAAATATTTTTTTTAAATATGAAACATATTCATATTTCCTCTGTTCATATCATGCAGGTGTATGAGTTGAATGCTGAAAAATATAACAGTAACGTAGAGGATGCCGGAGCCACGGTTGCAAAGAGGCCTTATGAACCTACACTTGCTGATGCAGTGCAGCAGCAGGTAACATTGACAACATTTCACATTAGAATACATTACAATTCAGTCACCATATTCAAATATTTCTTTCGGAACATTGCATGACTATTTTATTGTATTTATTTATTTTTTCAGGAAAAGGCTTTAGTAAGCCGCTATGCTGAAACTTCTGCTGAGAACACACAGCGTCTCAACCAAATGAGCTTGGCTAAGAATCTAATTGCACTGGTAAGAGAACTTTAGATAAGATAAGATAGTATTTCATTGATCCCAGATAGGAGATTCAGGCGGGATTTAGTCATTTCCACTAGATTGTGATAAATTACAAATTTTAACACAGGGTTAAAGGTTTCTTAAGGATGTTCGTTAAAGTTTTGTTCAAGTGACGAAACCAACAGTTTTGTCTACCTTGAACGAAGTGAAATACATTTATAAAATATTATACAAATGAATGGGAATATTATTATAAGTCATCATGAGCTCTGCCATAATTCTTTTATTTGTAATTTGTATTTATTTACATAATTTTTTTATGTGCTTTTAATCTTCTTCTAGAATGAAGAGAAAGTACAACTGGTGGAGCAAAGTGTTCAACTGGAGAGCCAACAGAGGAGTGGCTTTGAGGTAGACAGTCTGAAGAAAGAGCTGGACGAGGAGAAGGAGAGATTCACTCATACCGAGACAGAATTGAGGACATTCAAGGATAGGATGATGTCCCTGAAGAGTCGACGAGGAGTGGAGCGTGTTGAGGAGACGGAAGTGCTGCATTACTACCGCGACCCACAGCTGGAGACGGATCTGGTTGATTTCCAAAACAAGTTGCACGAGGAGTCCCTGAAGCGAAGCACAACCCAGGATGAGATTGAGGTGATCACCAGGAAAATCACTACCACGGAAGACACCCTAAAAAGCTCCACTCCGAAACTGGTGACCAGAGAAGTGACAGAGTTTGAGAAGGATCCTCAGATGGACATCGAGTCAGCCAAACTGAAATCGGAGATTGCGAGGATGAGGGATGAAATGAGGGTGAGAGATGGGGAAACCATTCAGATGAAGACAGAGGTCACCATTCTGCAGGCGAAGAAGCCCATTATCAAAGAACGGGTGGTGAAGAAAGAAGTGGTCAAAGTTGAAAAGGATCCGACCATGCTGAGAGCTGTCCGCAGCTTCGAGACGGAGATCTCAGACGAAGGCAACAAGAGCAAGCGGATCAACGATGACATCTTCCAGACAAGGAGCCAGATCAATTCAATGGAGAGAATCATTCAAACTATCCAGCCAAAGGTTATCATTAAGGAAGTGAAAAAGATCGAACAAGACCCTGAGCTCATAAAGGAATCAAAGAAAATACAGTCTAACACTGAGGAGGAGAAGATTGAAAACATTAAATTATCGAGAGAGATTACAGAGATCCAAAGCAGATATCGTGAAGTGCAAGGCTGGAAGCCACGAATTGAGGTAAACGAAATTGTCAATGAGATTTACCGCATCGATCCCAACACAGAGATGGAGATAATGCGCATAAAGAAAGAGATACAAGAGTCCAGCAGGCAGTGCTCAGAACTGGAGAGGCAGACAAACCTCGTCTCCTCTGATTTGAATGTCGTCCGTTCTGAGAAGCCCCGAGTAGAGCTGAAGGAGGTCCTCCAAGAGGTGGTTAAGGAGGAGAGGAGCCCAGAAAACAACAAGGAGATCACAAGGCTCAACGACCAAGTGAACCAACTACACAACTCCTACAACTCCATCTTGGAGAAGCTGAGGATCCTCAGGAAGGAGAGGGACGAATGGAAGTTGGAGAAGTCCAAGGTGGAGACCAGGCTCCTCACCAGAGAGGTCATCAAGTACGAGAACGATCCGCTCCACGAGAAAGAGGCGGACCGCCTGAGAAAGGATGTGCGTGACGAGACGCAGATGCGCCGCACCACTGAAGAAATGGTGTTTGACCTGCACAACAAGTACATACTTCTCGAGCGACAGAAACCCGAGGAGAAAGTGGTCGTCAAGGAGGTGGTGCGCCTACAGAAGGATCAAAGGTTGATGGTTGAGCATGACACGCTTGGCAGGAAACTCGACGATGAGGTCAAGTCCCGGCGCCAGACAGACCTGGAGCGGCAGCAGCTGAGAACCAAGGTGGAGGACATGGAGAGGATTCTGAGAGAGAGCGATGAGCGCCAGAGGAAGATCCAGGCTGAGTCCGAACTCAGAGAAATCAGACTTCGCATTACGCAGCTTGAAAATGCTCCACCACCTGTCGAGGAGAGCATTGTTGTTGAAGAGGTGCTGAAAGTTGAGAGAGACCCCATGTTGGAGAGGATGACCAGTGGGTTGCGGTCCGACATGGACAAGGAGACCAGCGAAATGCTTCGTTTCCAGAGGGAAGTCCGTAATATTACTCTCAGGCTTGAAATCCTACAGCGGGAAAAGTCAGGCGAGAAGACAGTGTACAAGGAAGTTGTCCGCATTGAGAAGGATCAGGTGGTAGAGGCTGAAAGAGACCGCCTCAGGGAACAAGTATCCCGTGAACGTTTTAACAGGCAAGATGTGGAGAATGAAATCAGACGCCACACTGACAAAACCAACTCGCTCCTTTCCTCCAAGTCTAGTAATTCACGAGAGGGGACGAACCTTGTTGCGAGCCGAGATGCACTACAGAGAGAAAGGGATGACTTGGCTCGGGAGCTAAGAACCCTTGAATCAAATAAACATGACATTGGCTTGTCATTCCAGCAGCAGACGAGGCTGATGAGTGAGAGAACCCAAATTAACAAGCAGAAGAGCATCAAGATGGATTCCGACGTCCATCGCTTGGAGAGGGAGATCCTGGGTGAGAAAGACAAAATCCACTTGAGCGACAGCACCATACGAGAGCTTCTTCTCCAACTGGAGAAAGAGGAACATGCGGAGACCAGAACCAAAGAGAGTCACGTCTCCACTAAGATCACCATTTTGGATCCAGACACAGGCATGGACCTGTCCCCCTATGACGCCTACTCGCAGGGCCTCATCGACCGTAAACAGTACATCCACCTGCAGGAGCTTGAGTGTGACTGGGAGGAGATAACTTCAGAGGGACCGGATGGTGAATCATCCGTAGTCCAGGACCGTAAGAGTGGCAAGCAGTACTCTATCAAAGATGCCCTTAAAAATGGTTGGCTGACACAGTACGATCTGCAGAAATACAAAGACGGCAAAATGCCCATCTCAGAGTTTGCTTTACTCGTAGCTGGAGACAACAAAAAAACACCACCAATCAACTCAATCGTCCCCAGCTCCATCACTTCTGCGCAATCCACCCCTTCTAAATCCATCAGTGCTTCCACTGAAATATACCCAATTGCTGGGGTGATTGACACAAATACTGGCACCTGCTTCACACTACGCAGTGCCAGCATGCGTAAGATGATAGACAGCGTCACAGCCCAACGGCTTCTGGAAGCTCAGGCAGCCACAGGTGGCATCATTGATGTCAACACCAAAGAGAGACACCCAGTCCACAGGGCTGCGGACAGGGGCCTCATCGAGACAAGTCAACTTCAGCGGCTGCTCAATGCCCAGAAGGCCTTCACAGGTGTCGAAGACCCCAGGACCAGGGAGCTCTTGTCCGTTGGGGAGGCCGTTCAGAAAGGCTGGATGCCCCAAGAAACAGCCATTCGCTACATGGAGGTACAGCACCTGACGGGTGGGCTGGTCGATCCCAGAACAGGCCAGCGAGTCAACATCTTGGATGCCATAGGAGCCAAGATGATTGACAGTGGTATGCTGAGAGAGCTGCAGTCGGACTCCTGCTACGCCAAGGAGATCACAGACCCGGTCACCAAGGAGAAGATCAACTACAAGCAGGCCATGGATCGCGCCAAGGTAGACCCGGTTTCAGGCCTACCGATGCTGCCCACATCGTCTAAAGATTCAAGTTACACACCTGTGTACAATGCCAATAAATACTCCAGATACTAGAAACGTTTACAATATATTTGGAGAGGAATCTAGTCTAGTGGCTGATTGACTACATAGTGCTTTGCAAAGTAAGGATTAATGAGACACTGTACAATCTTAATTTGATACATAGGTTATTATTACTGAGTAGACAACCATTTCGTTTGCAACCATAATAACATAAGTGTCTAAAGGTTAAAAACACGCTAAGGCTACTCTTTCTACTCTAAATACATATTTTAAATATAAATTTAATCTACACCTAAAATAATATTATAATAATTAATATATAAGAAAAAGTCATGATTTATTTTTCCCTCAGTCAACTGTCAGCTAGTACCAGCAACAGTAGCATCAAACTCTTTTTGAGAGTACAATGCTTCTTAGCCTTTAGAATGCAGTCAACTCAGTCATAATGAAGTTTGAAGGGGCTCAAATATAATTGCTCAGACTCTTAACTCTACTGCAAGGCTTACTTTCATTATACATGCTGCTTATGAACTGCTTCTGTTTACTTGTCTAAGGTGGGAAAAATCTTATTTAAAAAAATTATAATCAGAGAGGTCTGTATTGCTTTGTTTTTTATTTTTTGTTTTATTGTGGAAGAAGGGACATGGTGCAATGCTAACCAAGATTGATTTTTTTATGTATTACTCCTCCAGTCTTGTTATATACCTTATGAAGAAACTCATATGAATAAGTTTAAATTATACAGTGTACATCTGTACAACCAGTTATCGCAAACAAAATAAACCATACAGACCTTGCATTTTGCTTTGTGTGAAAAAAATAAAGAAATATCAACAGGAATACCTGAGTGAATACCTGTATATGTCCTGAAAGGGTTATATAACTCAACATAAAAAGGCAGAACAATAATTTCTGAGTTGCCATTTGTCCAGCATGGCCAGTGCCGTAACACAACCCTGAACCCTTGACATAAACGCTGTCAAGGGTAGCTGTGGGACTGACTGAAGAAGACAAGGCCAGACCCTTTTTTATCAACGCCAGACCCTATTCAGGTGGCATCGCTTTGCTCTCCCGCTCTCGGAAAAAGCTCCTCTGTTGATTGACCGCTATCTGAAAGAGGGCAAGGTTCACACCATCAACACAGTTCAACACACGGGCCCGGATCACCACCCCGCCGCCTGATGGGGAAAAACGATAAAGAACAGTGAGTGAGAGTGTATGACATATTAATACACAGCACAGGCAACAAAACTATGAGCAACACAACCTGGTTTAATGGGCCTTCAATGGAAGACTACCATTCAATGTATTTATGTCCTCTGTAGGCTGTGTAGAAAGTCTGTAAATATTGGGTGCTCTTCTGAGTCCTTACCCTCAGAGTTTTCAATTTCCCCCAGAACCATGTACTGGGCTCCTATGATGGCATTAAATGGCTCCACAAACAAGGTGTGAACGATCACTTTGTGCTGTGCTGATGCATGCTGGGTAGCCAGTGTAGCTTTAGACTCTTCGGGTTGATAGTACATCAATCTGGAAAATGGATGGAACATTTAGCTGCCTGACTAGAAGCATTGTACATTCATGATGTCCTGGATACATTTTTATTAATCAAGCTGGTTTAAAAACACCCATTTTCGATTGTATCACCTTTTATTAAATCTTTACATGAATTGAAGTGCCTATCTCGAATATTTTCATGTAGATAAATGTCTGTTAAGTCATTATCGCCGAATGAGGTAACGGGTAACACAATGGTGATTGAGCCTATAAGTTAGCACACTGATGAAAGTTGACTGATATTATTGGGGATGGGGATAGGGAAGTGAGAATACCGATAAAATCGATAGAAAATTATTTCTACTTGCCACGCTTTAAAAAACTGTTCTGCTCGGAAGTGTAATGACCGGCATCTAGATTGAGCAGGAGATGCCGCTAGTGAGACGGATGTCAGAAGAAATGGTTAATCTGAGACTATATAGACTTTTATATATGATTTTCCCGAGACTCTCTGTAATAGCTCATCTGCTTCAACCAACGTATTTGCTTCAATTGTGTCGCTTCGGAAAGCTTTCCTTAGCCCATCACCAGAGTCAAATAGTCTAGTTTACATTCTACTTAACGGACGTAAAATATGGTTCTACCTCACTATTTTGAATGTGATCACTCTGTGACCCAGTTAACGTTTTGAATGGGATAACTTCTGTGAAACATAAATGGATTAGGGCACAGTTGACTAAAACTTCTTCATTAAGAACACTTGCCTTCCAAATGTTCTTACGGATTCTCCTTCCTGCAAGGAACCAGAGTTTATTTCCCAGGGGAAATAGACAACAGCTGCTGTGGGAAGCATGATTTAATCCATTCTTTTAAGCGAGACTTATTTTTTCACAGACATATATATGGCCGGTATTTATTTTGACGTCGCTTCTTCTTCTTTTCATTATCGGTTGACGAACATATTTTGATGGTGCAGGCATGTAACTCCACCCATCGGGGTGGAGTGTGAACTGAGGCTATAATACCCTACTCCTTAGAGGAAAAAGTACCCTCTGTCATTAGTTTCTTGGAGGTGCACAAAGGAAGTGTTTTCAGTGTAACCATTAGATAATATTCTGGCCTGATTTTTGTACTTGCGCAATAATGCGCCGTCAGTCAATACCTTTGAAATAAAAACAATACAACTACATGGACTCTGTGACAGACTACCATAAAAAGTGCTTAAATTGGATTTGGAGGCTCGAGATATCCGTAGTGTGTAACCTGATGTAACCTCGTTCCCAGGCGTTCTCATCACGCGACGGAATGCCTGGAATGGGATGCTCCAAATGAGCGTTATTGGCGAGGGAGAGGGGAGGGACTTTCAATAGAGGGATATCCGTTCCCGTTGCATGTTTCGGATATTGCTTTGACGAAATTTCGTAAAAACTCCATATTTATTCTCCTTGTCTTTGTCGTTGTTCTTGTCGTTGTCGTTGTTCTTGTCATGTTCGTATTCTTCTCGCTCCGGGTACTGTTAACTGGCGTACACAGCTCATGGGAAGTAAGAGACCGGAAATTGCGTTGCAGTAGACCAGGATAAAGCTACAATTCAGGATCCTCTTAAGTCGCGTCAACAAACCACCACTAAAGACGATAGCCAAAAGTCCACCCTTGTCCGGGAGCAGAAGTTATACAATATCTATACCTCGTACTGATTATTGACTGACTAGTGTTCTGCAGGACAATATACAATAATGAATCCTGATATGCTTAGAGAGCGACAAAATGCCACATTTGACGTCGAAAAACTCACAAACATCCTCGATGGAGGTGCTGAAAGGACGAAGAGGAGGCGAGAAATACGTGAGTTAGTTGGGTGGCTGACCAGGTCCTGTTCGTGTACTTGACGTTAATTGACTAACATATTTCAGAGAGGACACAACAGCTGTGATTCACAACAATACATTCGATGATGGCTAAACTACAGCGGGTTAACCTAGTAATAGTGAAATGTATTAGCTGAAGAGCTAGCCTGACAGCACCCCGTGATATAATACTACGTTACCGGGTCACATATGAATCCATTTGAAAACAGTTCAAGTTCGTAATCTGTATTGAAGTCAGCCCATTTTGATTATCCGGAGTCGTCTTCACAGTTTAAATGACACCATGTCCCTAACAACAGGGGATGAGGCATATTTAAATATTGAAAACATTAATATTTTCTTCATATAAAAAATAAACGCTCAGAAGCAAGAGTAGTTTGTGTTAAAGACGTTTGTGTTAAAAAAGCTGGAAGAATCTGGGTAATTATTAATACAAAGTAACACTCGATGCCAGGAAATAGGTAAACATCACATTTGCAAACCACTTCACTGTTTTCAATGGGATCACCAAATTACCAATATTTTGTATTTTTATCATAATTTGTGCCTGTTGACATCAGTTTTATAAACGTATCTGACTGAATGCAAACCTGTATCCCCTCTCCACTGTAGAGTCGATGGTTCTCAATGACCCTGACTTTGATTATGGGAACCCCAACTTCCTGTCTCGCAGCGAACGCTATGACCAGGCGGTTAAAAAGAGTGCCCACATGATCCTGAAGCTCCGGGAGTATGGCATTGCAGACCCTAAGGAGATCAACTGGTATAAGAGGTACAGAGTCCATCATGAAGGGCATGTAGAGGCACTACACTACAATGGCCAATATCTTCACCACACTTGGGTTATGTAGAGCATTACAACAGCCGCGGAAAAGTCAAATAGTGTTCGGTCATCAATCTATACGCATATTTTTTGCGTACTCCACTAAACCGTTGTGATGTTAATTTTACAACTATTTTCTTACTGCTATGTTGCAATGACAAATTGTGTGTATTTTACAAGGTTAGAAGAAATCACACTATTATTAATTATATATTTGTAAATATTAGGTGTACAAATTTTCGGTTTATATTTTTCAGTAAATAGAAATGTAAAGTCGCAATGTGTAAGATTAAGCCCCTCCCAGTTAGTAGGCAGGATACTTTTTGAATAAAAAAACTAAATTGCAGTGTTCTCTCCGCTCTAGTTGTGACGCAAACTTCCGTAGCTCGGTTGGCTGGGTGGCGTGAGTGGGAGGGGTTTTGAGAGTCAGTAGTAAGATTCTTGTGAACAGAGAGGTTCCGGCTGGCCAGCATTTTCTATTTGTAGAATATGTCAGTTATTGGATGTGATTTTATTGATGACTTTAGTGAGATCAGCATTGACTACAGATATGCCCAGTTTATTTTAATCTACAAGGTAGTTGGAATGTTAATCTTTGCGACTTTAACGTAATTAATTTGTTTTGAGGGTTAGCCTACACTCACAGGTAGAATACATATACATACTTGGGAATCTCACATTGCTCTTTTTAAACTGGTGCCAGTACTTGCATCCATTGTTTTTATTTTAGGCTAACAAAAAACATGAATTACTGCTTGCTAATCATTTCTTTAATCTTGCCCAAAACTTTCCTCACTCCTTGATGAAATGAGTTGACATCCATGCTAATGTACCTGCTGCTTGGCAGTGTTTTTCTTTTGCTTGTCTTTGTTTTTGTTGGTAAAGCTTTAGCGAGTACACTTTAATTTTACCCATTTTCAATGAGGCATACATAAACCATTAACTAGGCCAGGGGTCAGGAATCTTTTCATTCGGCAGAGCCATAAAATGTTCAAATGACTTGAAATTGTTCTTTGGAGAGCCAAACAAGGGGTTACATTATTACCATAACAGTTTTTTAGAGAATATATCTATTCATTGCATGTGACAATTAGGCTAGGACAAATGATACGTTGTATTCCCTTTTCTGGCATTTCATGATCTACTCTGGCCTGATCTACCTTGATAAATAAGGGAGTGTTTTCTTGGACTTTGGGGGGCTGGGGTTAGGGGGTATCATAAATATATTGCCTGTAAAGCCCTTTTAGACTGTAACTTTGAATAAGGGCTATACAAATAAAATGGACATGAACATGAAAATGTAACTGTATCCCACCAAGACATTCATACAATATCTTGTGTAAAAATATAATTTAATTTTGATAATCAACTCTTTCTGTCTTGTTTGTCACCTATATGCTATCACTCACTGCAAAGAGCCACATAGGCTGTAGAGACATAGGTTCCTGACCCCTGAACTAGGCTAACCGAGTGTTTATCGTTTGTCTATAACTTTAGTGTTAGATGGTGAACTTGTTTAAATCTGGTGTGAGTTGTGGAAATTTTGCGCATCAGTTTAGAACTGTTATGAGATTCTAGCCGTGTCATCTGAAAAGAATGCAGTGCACACTCGTTAGTTACAACTTTAGGTAACTAGCCTATACCCTAGTCCATTTGCCATAAGTGTACACCAGCATGAGCTGCAGTAGGGCAGAGGTAGTGCTGCATCGGGTGCAAAGGTTGGAGAAGTGAGTCAGATGTAATGAAAGCCATGTTTTGTTGACGGCCTGTTGACGGCCATAGAAAAATACAGTGCTGTGTGCAAACATGGATTGGATAGCTGTGATATGGACACAGGGTGGACATGATGATCTGTGTCAGTGTTGGATACAAAGAATGGAATAGTGAATATCCCTTGTAAAGCTGTGTCAAATGGTGCCCACTGCGATCTCTGATGACAGTCATTGACTGTCTCAGACTTAGCTAGATCGCTGAATTTCATCAGCAGTATGCTTATTCACTGAAGACATAATTAATTTATTCCAAGCAACTGTTTTTGTACCAGTCAATCAAAGTCAAAGTCATAGAGTTGTGCTTTACTCGCCTGAGTCGCTTAAATGTAAGTTAATTTCCCATATATGTTCAAAAAGAAGGAATTAAGAGTGACACCAAAGGTCTAATTCCGATTGCCACTGGCATCTGTCTATTTTAGAGTGTGTGGAGGAAGGGGAAAAGGGTTAAAGAGAGAGAAGAAAGACACTAGCAGTCGGGAAGCGCCCTAGTCTAGGCCACTACAAGGCTTTTTGCATAGAGGGGTGAGCGCACTAGTGGGTTGAGCAACCAAGCATTTAATGAATGACCGGGTTAAAGAATGCAATAATTAGTGCTGTAGCTACGTGCATAAACTGCAGAATATTTCTCAAGCTAAGCACAGATTTAGTGTCTCTTGCCTTCCCTTCATCCAGTATGTACTGGGGCACCGGCCCGGAGGCGTTGGGTCTACATTTCGTCATGTTTCTCCCGACCCTGTACAGCCAGTGTGACTCTGAGCAGTTCAACAAATGGGTCCCTCTCGCTCATTCCTGCACCGTCCTGGGCACCTACGCACAAACTGAGATGGGACACGGTCAGTCGTCCGGCTCACTTCAAGTTCTCACAACTACTCATTACAACACTTTCTCAATTCGTTTTCCTTTTGCCAAATAAAAAAATGGTGCTGTAGATAAGATTTGAAGGGCCCCTATTTTACCACCAGGTGTGAATAGCCATTACAAGCAGTTTCAAAATCTGCCCTAGATGTATGATGGATGCATCAGTCTACCAGCCTACCCAATGGACTGTACCAACAGGTAGGCTTAACTATCCATCAAAGCTCTAGGTGGACACTCCCACTTGTGATGTCACCAAGTCAAAGGGCAGGGGAGATTTAGAAATGGTTTGTAATGGCTGATCACACTCCCACTTGTGATGTCACCAAGTCAACGGGAGATTTAGAAATGGTTTGTAATGGCTGATCACACTCACACCTGGTCGTACAATAGGGGCCCTTGAAGAGCTATGTGGGTGTTTGAGAAATTGCATAGTCAGCTTTTATTGTTTAGAGTTAGAGATTAGAGTTAAATGCGTTGTTAGAATATGTTGACTGTCAATCAAAAGTGCGTGAATGTAACACTTCTCAATAGTGAAACGTAGGGAGGGACAGGGTGTATTTTTGGGCTATTTCGATTTTTTCAAAATCTTTTCTGCTCTCTCTTTACAACATCTTACCTACAGCACCTGTGTAATTTGTACTGGATATAAATTCAAATGTATTAAAACCTAGGTTAAGTGGTGTTGCATTGCCGATAGCTTTGTAAACTTGTGTCAATGTGCCATTCTGCTGAGAAGCTTGGTGGTTTTTGAGCTTGGAGCACAGTTGCAGACACAACACAAAGCGCACAGTGGACTGGACATTGACTGAAAGCAAAGGCTGACGCAATGGCCACTAAACAACACGTTTGCTGGCTTCTGCGGAAATGGGCAGTTGGGAAACCCAAAATACATTTTGAGACTATCAATTTAATCAATATTTGAATTCATATCCATTAAAACTCAAATGTGTCCAATCTATAACTAATATGTAGCACATTCATATATCTGCAATTATGTATGCTATTAGTACAGACCATTTTGACTGTTATTTTCTTTATAGTAAGAATAAGAAAAAATATAAATGGTTTTTGACAGATCTCAACATTCAAATGAAAAGGTTTCCTTATATGTGTACAATTGTAATTGGATATTGACTAAAACATCAACATTTTCCAGCTTCTCAAAATGCCACCTGTGGTAGGTCAATAATACAACTTTTGGGAGTTAATATAAATCAAAATTGTTAAGCAAGTATTTAGACGGGCATCAATCAAATAGAAATGTGACCATGTTGACACTCAAAGTCACACTTCTTCTTGGGGGTAGGGTGACTCAGTGGCTAAACCAGCTAGTCCTCTTACTGCAAAGGGCTTGAAGTTCCCTGGGTTCAGGCCAGCAATCCACTACTAAATGATATGTCCCTCCCTGGACTTGGTAAGGTTGTATCTTATGTGTCTGCCTGTACATAGATCAGCTTCAGGCAGTTGACGGGGGCATTCTGCCATGATGCTCAGGCTTCCCATTAACTGCTTCTCTGTGCTTTTAAATTTGGCCGAAACCTTGGCACATTAGCATGGATGATGTTCTCATACTGATTATGTTGTTCTCTCTTTTAATTGGTGCCTTGTGCTGAATTGTGTAAAGAGCCATATCAAATTAATTTAACCAATTATTAAACTCTGAATGATGCCACTGCTTCTAATCTGGGTAATTTGCCCCCTCATCTCGTTTTATTTTATTTTATTTTATTTTTTATTTTTTCCTTCACCCTCCTCTAATTCATTTCTCGAATCCTTCACTGCTTGCTGCTGCCTTGGTGACAGCTATGTGCACCGCTTCAGAGCAAGCCCGCTGGAAATCCATCTGGCCATGTTCCTGCCCACCCTCCTCAACCAGGCCACCCCAGAGCAAATGGACCGCTACTTCACACCCTCCTGGGACCTGGAGATCATCGGCACATATGCTCAGACGGAGATGGGCCATGGTAAAGCAGCGGTGTACACCTGGAACTGACCATGTTGCGCGGGCCAGTGGGCCCGGGGTGGCTACACCTTCCTCCGGACAGGTGGCTTGGCTAAAGTTGGCTGTCAGAAAGATAGTTTGGTAGAATGGTGGTCAGCCATGTCTTTGCACATATGAGCCGTTTTGTGTCAAATGGCACCATAATGGGTGCATAGCATAGCTGGGGAAATTTCTCTTATTTGCATTTGCTCTGAGATTTGTCAGAAACCTACATACTATTAGGCTCATAAGACCACCCTGATCTTGTTGAGTTGATATTTCAGTTTCACGTTGTAGATCAGTCTGGCCTCACTCCCGTAGAAACACTTGTGGATGGACCAATCAGCAGATCATCTGTGGAAATCAATTAATGTCCGTCCACTTTTTGGGTTTTGAAACCTAGTTTCAACGGGCTCGATGCCAGAATTATATTCAGCAAGAAACTGAAACATGACCTCACAACATCAATATGGCCTTGTGAGACCATCCCAACCGAAATTATGTGTCATGCACATATGTGAATTATACTTTATTATTGAAATGGTTATAAC
>OOFG01063061.1:0-16062 GCA_900323295.1 Molva molva | reverse complement strand
AATGTGATTGTGAGGTGATGTCCAGCGGCTGCAGCAAGGAGGCTAACAGGGTTAGCATCCGTAGAAGCTCAAGCTGAATTGGTTCAAAAAGGATTTAATGGGTCCATGCGTGACCACCCTCCACCCACACACACACAAACACACACACCAACACACACACGTATATGTACAAGCATACATGCACTTAAGCTGACACACATGCACACATACATAATACACTCACAGACACACACATGCATGTTGATACACACACACCAACACACACACATATGCACAAATATACTTTCGCTCTTGTACACACATGCACTCATGCAAACGTACACACAGACACACACATGGCACATTCACACACACACACTCACACACACACAGACATGCAGAGACTGGAAATGTGAAAGAGCAGGGGTTGGTCCCTGGGGTGAAGCAGAGTCACATTATGAAGCACAGACATTCTCCACCCAATTGAAGTGTTTTTCTACACAGACATCCTTCAGTGGATGTGTCTTTTGAAACGAAGCAATTTGGGGTCCAGTAGTGTGTGTTTTGTGTGCTCGTAGACAAGCCATATGCCATTAATTCTAACATATTCCTTTTAGATCATGATGAGGTCAATAAGGAACTATGCTATAGCTTATTATCATTTAAGCTGGGGCTCTGATTCTACTATTCTGCCTTTGAAAGTGACCATAATGAGGGAAGTGACCTCTGAACCTGTGGAAGCAATGATAGAACTTCAATCATAAACATTAGTAAATACTAATATAGCCTCCAAATGTGACTCAAAGGAGGACGGAGGGCCTCCTGCATGGCCCTAGTTCATCCCTCATACCAGTTTACAAGCGAGACAAGATCTATGTTCCAGCAGGTGAAGCCTCTGACCATGTTTCTATTCCATAAGATACCCAGCCTAGCAGATGCAGTGACCTGCAGAACACCTTCTTCAGTTATGCCCGCATATGGACAGTCTTCTGTACTCCTCTCTTCCCCCATGCTCTATTAAACATCAACTCAATGCAGACATCTTTTAACAGAACCAAATCAAATACAAGTTAAACAAAAAGCACACATTTATTTGTTAGACTTCTCAAATAGTGCCTCAATAATGGAAGCACAATGAAAAAAGCATTTATTGAACTAACTAATCCAATATCTTTTTAAATGACATTACAGGAAGGTTTCAGGAAATCAAACTGTAAAATACAAGATTAAGGAGAAAAAGAGTGAGGAAGCTTGTAGCATGAGTTCACAATGTTCCGTCTGGAGAACCAGCCCAGGTTGTTAAGACATGACCCACCAATGTTCCGTCTGGAGAACCAGCCCAGGTTGTTAAGACATGACCCACCAATGTTCCGTCTGGAGAACCAGCCCAGGTTGTTAAGACATGACCCACCAATCCCCCTCCAGACTCTTATCGACGCCTGGGAACGTTCCAGACGAGAGCTGGCAGAGAAAATGTATTTTCTTCACAAATTGCATCATAGATCTTCCATACTTCATCACTAGTTAACTTACTGCTGCTGTGGGTAAGAAAGCTACAATTTCAGTGTCATTTGTTGGAAATGCAGTAGCCACCTGTCAGCTATTAGGGAGTGAAATGCGCTGTGAAAATATCTGTTTCTAGTTGACTGCGCCTACCTCTGAGACAATTCAGATCTTAGACCACTCTCGGCTCATTTGTCATGTCTTCCCTGATTGGTTCTGTCTTGCTATTTTCTGCTCTCTCTCTTTCCATCTATCAAGGCTTACCTTCAGCTGCCTCACAGCAGGTGATGCTGGAGGCTCGCTGCCTCACAGCAGGTGATGCTGGAGGCTCGCTGCCTCACAGCAGGTGATGCTGGAGGCTCGCTGCCTCACAGCAGGTGATGCTGGAGGCTCGCTGCCTCACAGCAGGTGATGCAGGAGGCTCGCTGCCTCACAGCAGGTGATGCTGGAGGCTCGCTGCCTCACAGCAGGTGATGCTGGAGGCTCGCTGCCTCACAGCAGGTGATGCTGGAGGCTCGCTGCCTCACAGCAGGTGATGCAGGAGGCTCGCTGCCTGGCCCGCCCACTTGGCCCTAACTCTTTAACCCTTATTGTGTCAACTCTTTTTTTCCTTTATATATCATAGAAACATTTGCATATTTGCATTTGCACAATGCAATTGTCCTTTTATTCTTCTACTGAAACACATTTGTATTTTAGCTCTGATTTAATAGAATGCCTTTGGCAGTTTTATTGTTTTAGGACTGTACTTGTGTGCCATGTTTTTGTTCTGTTATGTGTGCTTGCTGCAATAATATTTACCCAAGATCTTCTGAATCTAGGTAGCGACTACTTTATCCAAAGAAACTTAAAGGAGCTATACTTAACAAATGTAATGAACACATTTCATCAGAGTTTAAGGAAACATGCTAAATCCAAATACTGCTACAGCCAGTATGTTCTCATTTTAATTTTCCCTTCTAGGTGGGAACGTTTGTTTTTGTTTTGGCCTGTGTGTTTTGATTGACTATTCTCTGATTACTCTGGGTTGCTAGATATGAAACAAATAGGCACACAAACATAGTATGATGCATCCGTTGGAGCAAGCATACAAACTGAATGCACTGACATTGTACCCTACCTAAGTAGATTCTACCCGACCTAAAGAGCCTTATCCATTTTCTAAAAAGCTCCTTGACCCGATTCGTGCTAAAACAGTTTAATCTTGGAGTTTAGAGACAGCTTAGAGCCCAGAAGGATTTCAAGACAGATGCCACATGAGTCGGTTTATAATTTGCAAACAATATATAAATTGCAAACGTCTACATTAGCCGATCAACTTACTGTGAATGATTCTGAGACACTTGTCATTGTCAAAATGTAATAATTGCGCTCGTCTCAAAATATAATTTGGCTCGTCTTGCATTCATTGTTCTCAACCTGGCAACCTGCATGATCTTCGAGTCTGTGGAGTAACAACTCTCTCCACTATTGTGAATTTGGACTGCTGTACCCATTTTAAACGCTCTATGTCAATGTAACATATTGAACCTTTAACAAGTGAGTCTGAGAACAAACAAAGTATAGAAAGAAATGTATAGTGCTGGACAACCTAGTTTAAAACAAAAGACTGGAGAGAGTGCACAGTAGGAATCATAAAATAAAAGGTTAGTAATTGTTTTGTAAGTGGTATTTTAAAGTAGAGTATATTGGAGTTGATCAAATGTCTTCTAAATAATAATAATAATAATGATGCTACATTTCTACAGTGCTCTTCTAAGCACCTAACTTTGCTTTACAGGAAATAGAACAAAGAAGTTCTGTTATTTCAGCCAAACAGGATGCTGTTGCAGTAATCTCATGATGTTATGTGGATGAGAATTTTGGCCGCATAGAAGGACAGAGGGGGTTGGCTGAATCCTTTCAGCCAAAAGCATTTAGCCATGTTGTCTCCACCGTGGTCGCTCCCTGGTCACACGTGTTTCCAGGCTGAATCCCCCTCATCCCACTCTTCCCGTATTCATTGATTATATTTCCCCGAAACGAATACTGCAGTTTAGACACTCCTGGGTTATAAAAGCTACAGTCTCTGAACCACCACTGCAGTGGGTCCACACACCAACAAACAGACAAACAAACACACACGCATCGTTACCTTCATCAGGTGTCCGGCTGACCTTTTGTCAGCATTGCTCCAAGAGGTTATATATGTCTCCACTGACGTTCATCCGTGCTCATTCAGTCCCTGCTCCCAGCGTTCATACACAAGTCCCTGCTGGATCCACAGATGACACCAGGATGATAATTATCACCATTATGTATTGATTCGGAAGCTGAGTTGTTGCATTCAGAGTGTCAGCTTATCCCTGCATAATTGTGGGACTTCAGACGCAGTAATTGCAGCTAATGCACCCAGCTGGGCAATTATTTGCTGTCCTTTTATCTTTCTCTATTGACCATGGCCAGACGTCTTTGTGGGGGTCATTAGACACATCCAGTTGATGAAGGGATGAGGAAATAGAAATAAATGTTCTAATAATTGGAATCGTGTTGGGCAAACATTGCCTCCTGAACCGCGTGATAGACTTAGGCTACCTGTTCACAACCAAATATAGGTATGGCAAAAGTGTGGCATTTATTATCGGTGTGATAAAAAAATAGATTTAAAGAGACGACAAGCAACAGAACGAGTGACACAGAGAGAGATGGAAAGGGAGGGGAAAAAGTTCATACTAAATCTGAACAATGTTCATGTTGAAGATTGCAGGCATGCTATGTGTTTGGGAAACAGTCCAAGAAAGGTGTGATCATTGCTAAGACGACGAAGATGTCAACGTGTTCTGAAATAGACAAGCATTCCCCAAACAGCTAACAATTAATATTTTAAGTAGAAACATCAGAGGATAAATTATAAAAATATTATATTTATATATTTGTAAAGTACATTGGCCTACTTATGTAAACAGTATAAATCCATAGGTTATTCCTTAAATTGTCAATCCTTTTTTACATACATTTCGTTGCCTTTACCATCATCTCTGTATGTTTGTAAGGCTGTGGTTAGGACTTCAAATGGCTGCATGTGTCAAATACAGTTTGAGGCCAGTTGAATGGCTGAGTTATGCATGCTCTGTGTGTGTAATGTAACAGAAGTGGCAGGG
The DNA here is from genome assembly GCA_900323295.1 of Molva molva. Taxonomy (NCBI): domain Eukaryota; kingdom Metazoa; phylum Chordata; class Actinopteri; order Gadiformes; family Lotidae; genus Molva; species Molva molva. The sequence continues at coordinate 11,440 of OOFG01063061.1, read as the reverse complement.
GAAGTGTCTAATGCTCAATGGCGTATTCAAACTCCCAATATCACATTGACTGCATTCTGACCCACGAAAATATGTGGTACTTTATGTCACTTGACGTCACACATGCGCACACACTATGGGAGAGATTTACTGAGGTTTAAAGTAAGTATTAAGTATTATTTTGCCTATATGACTGAAATCAGTGTGGAAAAAAGCAGAGTCAACTAAGGGCCCTATTCCAAGGGAATTCCATGTGTCTCTTATTACACATCCTGATAGCCCTCTGAAATGAGCTCCTTATCTCATGTTTAGATTAGAGCTGGCCCTAGGGTGACCGGTGACCACCGAAACTATAATCTCTCTATATTCTATGACCTCATTCTTTTTCTCAATTCACCTATATGTTAAGGCTAACTAATTAATGTCACAATTAAAGTTAAACGTTACCGGCTGTATGAATGTTGTAACTGTTGCAATTATTTTGTTTACATAATTGATAATAATAATTTGTCTAGAGTTCATTCAAGTTGCGTTTGTTATTTATACATTATTTCATTTAGTACAAGTGAAGGTACTATTATTTTGAAGTCTAAGCTCAAAGTTAAGTTCAAGCCTCGTTGGCCTGCTCTCGCGTGAGTACGACTCTTAAGCAGCAAGCAAGGACATTGTATATGCGCCGGTGAAAGTTTATGCTGATTTATGTGTACAATTGTAAGGAATAGTATTATAAGGAAGAATTTAAGATTATTCCCTCTTTGTAGCATGCAGCCAACGATTTTATTTACTTTGGTAAATGTAATTCCACATGCTGTGCATGCTAATGTTTTTATTTTAAGCTAACATGTTTTCTATATTTTCCTTTTAATACTAATAACTAATACGTTTAGTTTTCACGGTGGATCTGGAGGAGACAAGCCTTCAATAAACCAGCAGTAAGTAAACCACTTGTGTGTGCCTGTGCTATGAGGGAGTTATAGTGAAAACTCGGACTGTTCATCGACGCGAGTGGGCAGTGACGATGCGCCAAGTTTAAACTTCCAGCGAGCTTGTCACCACGTGTCTACGGCGCACGGAGCCGTCATTGAAGGATTGAGATGAGTGGAAACACGCACTACACACACATAACGAAGTAAGAAGACCCACACAGTGTTAAAGAGCAACGTTTTCAAGACAAAGCCATAAAGAACTTGGACGCTAATAAGTCGAAAGAGTGTTCTAAGAAGAGGGCTTTTGTAAAATTTGCCAAAATATTTGACTGAATGATCGCTACTTTAGTGTGTGTGATAAATGTTTTGACTGATTTGCTCATGTAATTTAGTGGAAGCTTGCCATTTATAGAAACATTAAGGTGCAAAAGTTAAAGGGTAAATACATTTTCTCATTGAGTGTTATATATTTCAAATTGAGGCCATTTGTTAGTGTAGATCTTCAAGTGTTATATCACTGATTCTTGGGAATTTGGATAAAACAGGTTTTAATTTTAAAAATAAAAAGTTAGTTAAATTATAAAATCTGAAGGTATATCATTATAGACCAAGGTCTTGGCTGTTCAGTAATGTACCGGTGCAACCTCCTCATTTTGTATTTTTTTCATAAAATAGGCGTTTTTCCAGTTATTACTTCATTTTTGTCAACACCGTCAGACAATAAAAAGCAAATTATTTTTTATTTATTTGGTCTAATATGTATTTAGAGTTTTTAAATCATTATCTGGCATTCTTAGTACACATATATGCTGTTAAATGTTGAATATTAACTTTTGTTCATTTTTTATACTGTTTCACGTGTACTCCTTTAAAATATCTAACATCATACATTTACTTTAAGCCTAAATAGAAAAAGTAATGTTTTTTTATTTAACAAACACATTTTTGTATTAAAAGAGACTATTACTTTAATAACTCAACAGCACTGAAGAAACATATTGTAAGCATATTCATTTAAAACAAATAAAACTCCCTCTGACGGTGGTGACACTAATCTGACGGTGGTGACAGTGGCCTCATTACAACATACAATTCCAAAATGTATACCACTCAAGTCAATGGCTTCTTGCTGAACAACTTTATTTAACTATTTGGTCCAAAAAATAACAATCCTGAGCACTGTGATAAACATTTTTCAAGGAATATAAGGTACAATTAAACAATATCATTATTAGTACCCCATCCCCATATCATCAAATATCAAATCATCATAGTAAAAAATAAAGTCATTACCAGTAGGAATAATGCACAATACATCACTGACATCATCTTAAACTGTCATCTAGTGCCCCCTACTCATAAAATAATACATTATATTCTTCTGTAAACTGGACTGTAAACTGTATATTGGACGTGAAGAACAGATAACAAATTACAATTGTGAGCACTGTGGCAAACATTCAATAAGAAACATATAGGTTAAATTAGCAATAGGCTATCATTAATAAAAGTACCCCTTAATAATCATCATAAGTAAAAAAGAAATCATTACCAGTAGCATTAAGATAGAATTCAGCTGACCTCATATTTAAAGTAGTGTAGTGCCCCCCACTCATAAAATAAGATAGATCATATTCTTCTGTAAACTAGACTATAAACTGTATATTGGACGTGAAGAACAGATAAATGAATTACTACGTCTTACAGTCACTTTTCCAAAAACTGAAATGTTTCAAAATACAGAAAGCATTCTGTGTAAATACCGCAAAACACATCTGGCACAAAAATAATAATAATTCATATGTGAACTCCTGTGAGTATTCCCTGACTGTTTCACATCACTCCACCACTCATTTAGCTTTATCAGGAAGTATATGGTGTATATGTTTCTCCTCTATGAAGTCCATGACTTCAGCAGACAGGTTGTATATCTCCCTCGTCCTGCTTGCACGACCTGGTGATGACGGTTCCACAAGTTTGACCAGAATATGGTCAAATGGTATGAAGCACATATCCTTTCCACCTCCTTTTGGATAGAATCGTGTGTTGGGCCCATGAGGGTGGAAAAACCCCACTTCCACATCTTGATGATGAGTGTCCACAGTGACAGCCTTTGCTAACCACCAGTTCTGGTCATAAATGACCATAAACCAATCTCCGCAATGAACTACATCAGCAGATAGATCTGTCACAGTCCCGTCAGGACCACTCTTGGTCAGTGGTTCTTGCTCCATTGGCTCTTGCTCACTTTCCTCCCGTTCCATTTCCTCCTGCTCACTTTCCTCCCGTTCCATTTCCTCCATTTCCTCCATCAACATTGCCAAAGGACCTTTCCTCTTTTGCATTGGTATAGGACCATCATCCTCAACCTGTACCCTGGGTGTGTTGGCAGTCAACTGGAATATTGTTGGGCTGAAACACTCGCACATCTGTGGCTCACTGCAGAAACAGGACAGTGATCTGCAATGGATCTGTCATTTTGGTGTGTCGGTGTGACCTGATGGAGTTTCCTTGTTGCAGGTACAGGTTTTAGTGGTTGAGAAAGGAGTGCATCATATGGCTGCATGTCAGCTTCAGTAATAATATAGAGCTTAGTGCTGCAGAGGCTTCTGCCAACCATCTCATGGAAGATAATCCCATTCACAATGTCATTCCCCCACAGTATATGGCTGTCTGCAGTCCTTTTCACAGTTCCTCCAATGCCGTCTGGGGCTCCCTTCCCATGTGAGGTGGGGAAGAAGTTCCAGGTTGTTCTCTTGAAACCTAGAGTTGGAGGGACACTGCAGAGGAGAGAAAAGTTATTCTTGTTCTTGTATTGCTTGCTGGGGCCATCTGAATGGTGAATGGTGAATAGTATCAACTTTTGGAAACTTTAAAGGAATATCTGTCAGGACTGGTTCCATGTGAGTCCAAATGGCAGACGCATCTTGTCGCTTGGATTCTGATACTGTGCAAAAGAAAAGTCCACATGCACAATTACTGTGCTATCATTGCACTTCTTGATCATGCTCCTGTACTCTCTGGTCTGGTTCTGAACTGAGCACACGTGTGTTGTTGTTTCTGTGTTCAGTTTGTCTTCATATCGTTGGATAAGCTCTGCGAGCGTGCCACTGTGCATCACAAGTCTTGTGTTGAAGTGGAGCCCATCTGCTGTTTGATCCTTAACTTGTTCCCATTGCTGCCATTCAACATTGGTCTGGTATTGCTGTGGTGTGGGAAGTGTATGTTTGTGGAGACACCGGGTGCAGGAGCGCAGAAGACATGCCTCGCTTGTCTGTGAACAGCAGTTCAAAACTATCCTCCAGTTTGCTAGACTTGGCGACACCATTTTCTCTTAGGACTTCAAGCATCAGCTTAGCATTTTCATGGTACTGACATTGGCATGTCTTACGATCCGACGGTCTTTGTGCTGTGACAGAATGGACGTAAGGCACAGAAGGATGAATAACTGAGCTTCACTCTTGGTTCCTTCTTGGTGAAATCCTTGTGGAGGTTCAATACTGTATCAGCCAGAATCATTCTCTGATGCTTTATTTTCTTGCATGTGATTGTGTCCTGTTTGTCAGTTGTCATTCGTGCTGCATTATGGTAGAAATCCTGAACCTTCTGAGTAATTGTTTGAATGTATGCAGGTTTTTTGTCAGTAAGCCTCCTCTTCCGCAGTGTGTTATATGTTACGCCAAATTGCCTTGTCTGGTGAATTAGCCGATATTTTTTCAGAACCTTGCCTGACAGAGTCAAGTTCTTGTTCTTGTGGGCAGACTTGTTTTGTTTCAATTCATGAATGAGTGCGTTGTGGAACAGCAAAGTTTTCTTGATGGAGGGGTTTTTGAGTTGGCTTCCCCGCAGCAGCTGCTGTTTTTTTTCTTAGTGATTCTTGTGTTTTTTTTATTCGTAGCTTGTTCTCGTACCCAACGCTTTTTCATTTTGATCCTATCCTTTGTTACCTCTTGAAGTTTATTTCTCATAGCTTTCATCTCTATAGTATCTTGCTCTTGTTTTCTTTCCCTTTCTCCTGCTATAGCCTGCCTACTCCGAGCTGGCTCGTGTATGGCCTGATCCACTGGACTGTCTGGGGGAGTTTCTGGGTGATCTGAGCCCTTTCTCTTACGTTCACTTGATACTTGTTGTCTACGTTTCCAAGCCTTTCTCTGACTTCTCTTTTCCCTTTCATTCAAGTCATTGATATTTTTCCTTCCCTTCCTCCACCCTCTTCTTCCATCTTTGCCTTTCTGTTCTGAGGTATTCTTGCCTCACTGTGTATTTTCTCTCTCCACTTCTTTTGATATTCCCTGTTTTTCTCCTTCTCTCCTCCACAGATAGCTGCTGCCTAGCCATAACTTCCTAAAATACCTAAAGTCAAAGTTGAGTGTAATGACTATGAAATTGGGGGGAATTACAGTGAATGTTAGATTTGGTTAAATGTTGTCATGCCATTTTCATTTGGCTTTAGTCATTGGAGATGCATAGCCTACAAGGGATATTGTATACTAGGTGCTATGTAGGTAGGTAGTAGGTGCACTATGTGCATCCCAAATGACGTAAGCCAAATGAACATGGCATAAGTAAGGGATAATGGACGACACGCCATTAGACTATCCAAAGTTAACGCACGTTCGAGGTTGTAATGCAACCAAGTTCAACCTCGAAATGCTAGATGAAACTAGACAAAACTAACACGCAAACAGCTGCAATAATTCCCGTCTGGCTTTCATCCACAACTCAGCCAGCACATGAAGTCCTTGTATATGCTCTGTAAGATTCACAAAGCGACACAACTTTTATTCTAAGTGATGTACCTGAAGCTTTGGAAGCAAATAAAGTTAAAGTCAAGCTCAAGCTCTCTACTATGGCCTCAAGAACCACAGTAGTAAGCTCTCAAAGGGTAAACGACATACAAGTCCGAGGCTTTTACTCCGGTAAGAAGAGCTCTTTACCACCGGTCTACATGCGTGAGTTTATTCCAGCCAACAGAACTCACATACCAACAGATGAAACTGCAAAAGCTTGGGCCCATCTAGAGCACCTCCAAGAAGAGATAGCATCTCTGCAAGACTGCGAAGTAGGCCTGCTCATTGGGTACAACTGCTCACAAGCCCTACTTCCAAGGGACGTTGTGTCTGGCAAAGAAAATCAGCCTTATGGACAACGCACACCTTGGATCTTGGATGGAGTATTGTTGACCACGGGAATCCTTGTGTAGACTACGGCGATGCCATCGGAATCAGCCATCGCATAGTAGTGAGACAAGTGACACCAGGTGTGGAGCCTTCTGTCAATCTCAAAACTGAAGTACACTATGTGAGCCAAACCAAAGTAAAAGAAATTACTCCCTCAGACATCATAAGAGTCCTCAAATCAGACTTCTCAGAAAGAGCTAGAGAAGATGATCCTGTGTCGCAAGAAGATCTCAAGTTCCTATTGAAGTTGAGAGAAAACATTGCACAAAAAGACAATGGTCACTACGAAATGCCATTACCATTCAAAGAGGAAAGACCAAAATTACCTAACAACAAGACATGCGCAATACGCCGCTTGAATTGTCTTGAAAGGAGGCTAAAGAAAGATCAGCGGTACTACAAAGACTACGTAAACTTTATGGATGAGATCATATCACGTGGTGACGCAGAGAAGGTCCCTGAGGAAGAAATAGACAACAATTTGGCTTGGTACATTCCACATCATGGAGTTTATCATCCACAGAAACCAGGAAAAATACGTGTAGATTTTGACTGTTCTGCCAAGTTTCAAGGAACATCCCTCAACGACCATCTGCTCACCGGTCCTGATTTGACAAATACATTGGTGGGGGTTGGAAACCACCCCATCAATCTACAGAATGAAGGTCCGCTTCTTTGGAGTGGCCTCGTCCCCAGGCTGTACCAACTTCGGCCTAAAACATCTGGCAGCAGAAGGACAAGGTCAGTTCAGCGAAGGCGCCATACGCTTCATTCAAGTAAATTTCTACGTAGATGATGGTCTGACAAGTGTTCAGACTGAGAAGGAAGCCATCCAACTTGTCAAAGAATCAAGAGAACTTAGCTGCACTGGCAAGTTAAGACTTCACAAGTTTGTTTCCAACAGTGAGAACGTGATGGCAACCATCCCAGAAGAAGAAAGCACCGCAATCAAAGGTGTAGACGTGGCGTTGAGTTTACCACATGGAGAGAGAAGGAAGGTTGTTACTTTGCTTGAGGCAGACTAAGGTGTTTATTGTTTTGCCTGAAATTTCATGTTAACTGGTTAATAACAGGAAATGTTTCATTGAAAAGTGTTTACTTGCAACAACCATTGTGTTTAGAGAAATCCCACACTAAGGTTTGTGTGATTTTGGTGGGAGTGTAACTGTTGCAATTATTTTGTTTACATAATTGATAATAATAATTTGTCTAGAGTTAATTTAAGTTGCGTTTGTTATTTATACATTATTTAATTTAGTGCAAGCGAAGGTACTATAATTTTGAAGTCTAAGCTCAAAGTTAAGTTCAAGCCTCGTTGGCCTGCTCTCGCGTGAGACTCTTAAGCAAGCAGCAAGCAAGGACATTGTATATGCGCCGGTGAAAGAGTTTATGCTGGTCAAAACACTCTCATTTATGTGTACAGTTGTAAGGAATAGTATTATAAGGAAGAATTGAAGATTATTCCCTCTTTGTATCATGCAGCCAACAAGATAGTGTTTTCTTTGTCTGTATTTACTTTGGTTAATGTAATTCCACATTCTGTGCATGCTAATGTTTTTTATTTTAAGCTAATGTTTTCTATATTTTCCTTTTAATACTGTTCAGTTTTCACAGTGGATCTGGAGGAGACAAGCCTTCAATAAACCAGCAGTAAGAAAACCACTTGTTTGCCTATGCTATGAGGGATGAGGGTTATACTCTTATTTTGTTAAAGTGTTAAAGTAAGGTAATTTTCCTCCACAACACACATATACACCTCTCTCTCTCTCTCTCTCTCTCTCTCTCTCTCTCTCTCTCTCTCTCTCTCTCTCTCTCTCACCGACACACTGCCTTTAAACAAAAAGGGTTGTTTGAGGATGTCCAATTAGACGAGAATGACTAACACTAATTGGCTTAATTTGACATTTCTAGAACATGTTGTCACTGCCTTGTGTTGGCACCGCATTTGTATATTTAGACAAGCGTTAGAAACCACTTTTTATGAAATCAAAGAGTCCAAGCTCACACTTATTTTAAACAAAGAGTTTACCCTTTGCATGCAAAGCACATGAATAGTGTGTGTGCGCGTGTGTGTGTGTGTGTTGGAGTTTTTGGAGTCTGTTGAAAGGACTTAAGGTTGATTGGTCTCTCATTTCCTCTCTTTCTTGTGCTGTTCTACCCAGTAAATGTCAGCTTTGATAAGTCTATCCTACGCACAGTGGTACACTGATCAACAATCATTATCTTCATCCACCACAGGGCACTGGTGGCCCCAGCACTGTTCTCCCAGCGTATGATGGAGAGATGGTCCATTCATTACAGTTCTATATCTTAAAGGGGAACCGTCACACTCCACATTTTCTAATATGCAAATGTACTGTTTTATACGTGTGAAAGATTTGCGGAAAAGTGGGACCATTGACAAGATTGTTCCGGGATTTACTTTCTCCATTGTTCCGATCTGGATGTGATGTCAATGGTCAAAAACTCTATAAAACACGTATGAAGCAGTACTCTCTTATATTAGAAAATGTTGAGTGTGACAGTTCCCCTTTAAGATATAAATCAGTTAATAATGGCTCCATACAATGGGGCCCCTTTAACGCATTTAACTTTTAATTAAGCTTCACAAACATCAAATGTTTGTTATTTTTATTCTTCAACCTTTATTAAACCACAGAAAAACACCTTTTCCAACTACTATTTGGCCCTGGCCAAGGTAGTTAGCAGAAGTCAACAACATAGTTTCAGACGGACATCAAATCATTAACGATACCAAATGCCAAGTACTACACAGAGTTATAATAAACATATCACCATTGAACCTGTTAAAGGACAATAGCGGTCTTGGTGATCAAACCACCATAACCATCTTAACATCATAACCTGGCTTTACTAAAACATCTCTGTTATCAATAGAATTTGTCAAAATGACTTCCTTGTACTGATTCTGCCGAAACGCATTCAGCACATTGAGCGTCTGAGCCTGCCCCGAGTGTGATCGATGGTAATATAGCACTTTCATCGTTCAGAATCAATGTGCGTCGGTTAATACAGAGTTTCTGAACAACATCACAGAGAATCGCTTTACAAAATTATCACCAAGACCACCAGATTTACATCCCAACATCTTTATCTTTCTCCAGCTTTTATTCTGCAGCGCGTCACTATGATCAAATAAAATAAAATACAATCAAATCTATAAGATAACCATTCAACATATAATACGAAGTTCCCATCTCTTCCATCTTTACTTGATGGCATCTAAAGTTGATCCTTGCACACTCTCCCCCCACAACACTTAATCCCTGCACAGTCAAGTTGTAACTAGGGATGCAAGAAATACCCCACAATTATAATTGGATGCACGGTCCAAATCTTTTTGCCTGTTTGAGATTGTTTCCACTAATTTGGATATTTAAAAAATCATTTTTAATCTGTGTTTTATACAGTCCATGTGTGTTACACCCACACCAGAGCTCAGCTGGTCACACAGTTAGGTTTGATGTCCATATGTCATTTATCGTCCATAAATGCTTTTGACTTTTTAAATAGGCCACGATCCTCGTTGATATTTTAGAAAGGTTACATGGAGTGGTTAATTAATTTACTGGTTAATTAATGAACAACTACACCAAGAAACCCAGTTCATTAATCATTACGTTATTAGTAGTTAACTAAAGCTAATCTTCTAATATTTCTTAGAATTACAAGAGGGGAAATTCTTTTATTTATTCATGCAGTCAAATTCTATTCTTTGAATCAGTGATATTAGGATGACACAAACAAACATTACCCTACGTTACAATAATATGCAAAAGAAGGACAAACCAACACATTCACCCCTGGGATACCGTTATATCCCCCCATTATCAGGCTTTACAAACATTAACGTTTATACATTGATTACAATGCTATAGTTTCTAATGTGACCCCAACCGTTTATCATGTTTTCTATTTGTGATATCTGGTACTGATATCTTTTGAAATTATCATAAGCACAACATACTAAATGGAAACCACATGATTAGGAATTAACAGGATGGGGGGAAAACACATTAGACACGTATTTCTTTAACAATTTATTGTTTGAAGAAATTAAGAAATCTTACTAATTTAACACATTACACCTTTACTGTATCACAGCTGCACATCAACTTGCAAAAACGTATTCACTCAAGTTTACAAAGGATGTCTTTTTTCCATTTACCCCGAGAAATCCTCTCCTTGCACTCCAACAGTCAGTCGTCGTGGCAATGAATTCAATGGAGGACATTAATTGTTTAATATTTCTCCTCATTTCTTGGGCAACCTCTTCTATTTTGCGGCGCAATGTAGTTCTGGACATCACATGTGAATTAGGCTATAGATCTTGCACTAAAGCCTGAAACGCAGGCTGTTCTACCACACGAAATGGTTGAAGACTGAATTACAAAATTGATGACTACGTTGTCTACATTTCTTTGATTCACAATCTTAGTTTCTCCCAATTTCAGTTGTCTGGAAGTGGAGGGAACTGGGTTTTCAGCTTTTCTTTTTCGGGGGGCTGTCAGAGCATTGTATCTTACCAAGTGACTTGAATGCATTCTCTGGAAAGAAAGGGAAAAAACACATCATGAACATCATATCTTCACAGCAATATATCTCAATTTCATAAATTAAGTGCACAAGTAGGCTGCCGAGAAGGCTGAATAACTAGCTAGCCTACATCAATAGCAGACAGGCTACTGTTCAAGTAGCTACCAATCATACCTTGCATGTAAACCTAGTCAAATAGAAGCCTAAATGTCAGAAAAATGCATCGGCCTAAAAGCATTTTCATCATTTTACATTGAATTTCTTTAGACACACTACACATTCTGTGAACTATGAACAAGCTTGCCAAGTAAATAGCATTTTTAGGGGGTAGGCTATTCTAGCCAAGTGCCTTGGTGTTAATGAGCTTGCTGCTAGTCTGCAGTTTCCTAGCTTAACCTTGCACAATGCAACCGATGTCCACGTTTATTGTTAACACAACGTATGAGCGTATATCCAGTTTGCTTCAAACGACAGGTATATTAGCCTTTAGTTAGTTTCACAGTCAAACTGAAAATTACTTACCTCTATGTGTTTCTTTAGATTGGACGGCGAATTCTTGAAAGAGGAAATCGTATGCTTCTGAGGCAGACAGAGAAGGCACTTAAAAATTAACGAGTCGTTCTTCCTTTCCACTACTTCAAATAGTTTGCTTAAATATGGCCATGGGTGCTCAATTTCAATGTCTGGCGCTTCTTCCATTATTGTGTGTTGGCTATAAACGTGACAGCGAAAATTCGGCAATTGAAGGCTAAACAGAGATACGGATGGAGGACTGAGAAGGCAAGTTGGGACAAATTG
>OOFG01063059.1:0-17909 GCA_900323295.1 Molva molva | reverse complement strand
CTAACTTATACCCCAACCCTTTAGTAGTATACACATTAAAATACATTACACACACACACACACACACACACACACACACACACACACACACACACACACACACACACACACACCCACACACACACACACACACACACAAAGAAAATTGTATAGGCCTATCCTGTAAATAGGCCTTTTTTTGTTTATTAATTAAAACAATTGTTTTACACATTATATTAATGGAACAACTACACTATATAAAATGCCTACGATTTTGTTGTAAGTGGTTCTACATTTTAAATAAAAATGCAATTAGCCTCACCAACAATTAACATCATGTCTTCAGTATCACCTTGGTACAGACGTTACTCTGCACCCGATCAAAGGAAATGGTCAATATGTTAGAGTGCTGTAGCTTTGGTCTGCTCTTCTCTTCAGCTGTCGACCATTCGTGTGAACTGCCCGTCCACCATATTACGGACGTAAACAACTGGTAGGAATACTTAGGCTAGTTCAGAACATGTTTTATCCATTACTTTTTATTTTCAGTGAGAATACGCTTCAGCAAAGGCCGAATAGCTCGACAAATAATAATAGGAACTTATTTTTGATTATTTCAATATAGCCTAACTTCTACAATCAAATGGAAATATTATATATCAATACTTATGCTACTAAAATAAATCTATGAATAAGGGGTTGCATATGATTCTTAGTGCTAGTCTACTAATAGTATTAGAGAAGGCCTGTGACAATGATATAAGTAGCCTATCTTAAATGAACAATGTTATCTGTACAGCTTTATTCTATATTTGCAGATTTTTAAAAAAAATAAGTAGGTGAATCTTTGAATGCAGTAACATATAGCCTATACAGGAATTCATACAAAAAACATTAGCCTACTATGGACAATTTTTGTGATTCACGATGGTCTAAAATGCACTGCTTTCGACAGACAAAATGAAGGCCTATATGTTTCGTGAAGGGCGCGATTAAATCCTTTAAATATGTCTACTTGCGCAGAGAACGGAAACAATACATTGGGTCGACTATACTTTTGTCGCAACGATAACACAGTGCCCGACTCAACGTAACAAGACCACCGTTTATTGGAGGAACACTTTTAACCAAGTCAATGTGACTTCGAATAACTAATTAGGCCTACGTAATAAAATAAAAGGGAATTGGCTTTTCACATGGCCTGGAGGTTAAATATGTGTGCTTAATTGTTAACAACTACTGCTGTACGTAACAAACATAAGAATGCAAACTGGTTTATAAAAACGTGTGGTATTCAAAAGGTATTGCGCAGATTTAACATGATTCATATCTAATCATATTCGATTATTAATAAGTATTTCAGAAACATTACAAGTAGCCTAACAAATGTTTGATTATGTTTTTACTATTTATACAATGAAAAAGAAGATCTTCCAAAAAATAACTATTTTGAAATAACTTACAAGAATTCCTTTAAGGATTCCTAACAAAAGAAAAGATTTCCGTGCTTCTTGCATTCAAGAGAACACAGAGGAGCATCTGCTATTATGTGCAAAGATGGAGAGGATTGCTGCCGTCCAAATTCCTTTTTGTAAGACGACAATTTACAACTTGGCAATAAACCTTTTTTATGTGCATCTATCGACTGTCATTGGATGCCACTGGTCATGTGTGAGAGGCGAACGTTTTCATGGCCCTTTTCCTGATTTCCCAGGCGATTTTCCCCACCGCATTCTTTCTCTATGGCGTCCAAACCAATAGTCGATGTCCCTGTCTGCAGTCCTAAAAAAAATCCCTTGTCATTCGTTTGGTGGAAGAACCGAGCAGCCCAAATATTCGACACTGCGGTGGTCATCGGGTCGTTTCCTCGCCGGAGGAAGATTTTGACGTGACCTCAGCTATGAGAGCAGCAGAAACTTCACAAAGCTCCATCCAAGAGCGTTGCCTAGACACAGCGATGAGGACAAATATGGATTACCCACCGTCTATTGGTAAGCATTTTGCGTCGTACTTTTCCATGTAGGCTACAGTTCCAAGGAAAGCGTTTGTTAACTAGTGTGTATCTCGTATCTGTAGCTGTAAATGAGCTCCTCTCACTACTTGGAATTGGCATATGGCGAAATGTTTGTTTAGAATGTATTAATATATCCTTTAGCTTTAAGAACACATCGTCCAAATTTCTCGAAATGAAGTCGACTAGATTATGCCATAATGGGAAAGAGAAATAATGAGAAGAATAGACTGTACATAATATAATCAGTTCTGTTCAGAAGTGCCCTTCCAGAATGCTGTAAAACATAATGGAAGATGTGGCATACAGTTTATTCAAGCGATGTGGTCACTGAGGTCTGTGCGATATTATCTAGGAGGTGCAAAACGAATTCCATAATCTGTCATTAACTTTCCCTTTGCTTTCCTGGTGACATCACTGCAAAAGATAATGGCCTTCCGGTCGGCTAAACAATCTATCTATATAGGAAACCACGCAACAATAGCCTATTCTACATTATATTTCCCAAATGAAGTTGCTGTAGTATAACCCCGGGTTGGACAGTTGTTTTCAGCCAGGCTACTTGGATGTGGAACAAACCGAACAAAGCCAGTATTTCACTGCTGTCTGACAGGCAGCTGCGAAAGAATTTACAACCCTACTGCAATGCGGCAAAATGGAAGCCGAGGGAGAAGTGCAGATATAATAACGAGAAGTAAAACTGAAAAGTATATGCAGATACACAGTGGGCATCCCATTTAATCGTATGTTAAGTTACTGATAAACGAATATATTAACATGTGGCCGATACATCTTCAAATTCCCTTTGGGCTTTGATACAAATTCACAGTCGTGTCCTTTGTCCACAAGCTTTGTTTCCATGGGGAAGTCTAGTAACCAAAGGTTACCTGTATTTGGTTAGGCCTACCTTTGGTTATTGTCATTTGAAGTTTCTATTTATTCTCTAGAACAATTAATCTCATAATATATAGGCTACTGTATAGAATAGACTATCTTTCAGTTTTTTTCGTTTTGTCTCTAGACTCACAAACTCAGTATATTGTTATTATTACTATTATCATTATTATTATTACTACTACCACTATCATGAGTAACTCGTTGTTCCATTGAGCTGCCTTTGATTGATTTTATTTGAATTTTCTTTGAGCAACAAGTTCAGCCTGTTTCTCGGCCTTCTCACCAGAGCCCTGTAATGAATGGGATCCGAAGGGCAAGGCTGCAAGCGGGCCAGCAGGAGGCGCTATTGCCCAACAGTCAGTAGAGTGCCGTTCTCGTTTTAAAGCTATTTAACTTGCCGGTTATATTGTAATGTGATTGACTGGCTCCAACAAGTCATTGATTGTAATATATGTGTTAAAATGATTACATAAGCCCAAATGGGTCTGATTATATTTTTTAAGTGGATGGTGGCATCTGAATACAAGTTTTTTAAAAGGAAAACACGTCTTATTTGAAAGGATGTAGGCCTAAGATGAGTTGGCTGTTCTACATATTGGACCAAGTTATTCGTTTTATCTTAAACAATGTTAGAAAATGTTTTTAAGACAGTGCAAAAGTAGACGGATGCGTATTAAGGCTGAGGAGCCTTCACCAATTTTTGCATACAGCTTTACATGGCACTAATAATACAAATAACACTATACCTTTAGTGATGACGATAAGGCTCACACTATTATTATAGCATTTGAATAACAGGGAGATATGAAGTTATCTGAAAGTAAAATTACTTAACGAGAAAGCTGATTAGAGGATGTTGAGGTATACCACACCTGTATATCAAACAGACACACACACACACACATACACACACAAACAGACAGATAAGACACACAGACACACACTCACACACACACACACACACACACAGACACACACATACACACACACATAGACATACACACACACACACACACACACACACACATACATACACACAGACACACACACAAACACACACACACATACACATAGACACACACTCACACACTCTCACACACACACACACACACACACACACACACGCACACAATTTGCTCCCTCTTTATTATACTTGTTTGTAGGACTATATTGTCAATACACATTCTTAGCCAGTGAGAGGTGGAGCATAAGTATGGAACATGAACATTAAGTTATTGATCAATTGATGCAAACATTATGACTTCAAACCCGAATAAACTAAGACAGCCCTAAGAACAATAAAGACGAAGCATAGATATACAAAATATATACAAGTTTTATGATCAATTTAGCCTAATAAATGAAATCGAAAACGTGTACAATTTCACAATAGGATTCAGCTATTTGAAAACTGCAGTAGTCTACAGTATGAATTATTTCAGGAGGAATTCAACCAAAACTCAAAAGCCTTCTGCTGCTATTCTGCATGTCGGTTGCTTGCAGTGACATCAGTGTAGGCCTAATCGGTGTTATTCAATAACTGCAACTTTGAGGATTATTTATGGCCCAAAGGCGCGCTGTGAATGGCTGTAGGTGAACACGTGACGCCATTAAACTTTGTTTTATGGCCTCGGACTTGACAAGCCAAAATATAATTCTGGATGTGTATTAGTAAGCCCGTCCAGATGGTTGGGAATAGAGCTTTGGACTTGTGTGGAGCTACCAAACGGATTTTAGCACAATATGGATGCGTTTGTCCACCAATATCCACACGAACGTCGTGGTAAGTTCTGCTCCGTGATTCGACGGTGTCACGCGCTAGTGATGTCATCAGCATAGTGTTATATCAGTGCAATGTGTCGGGAAACGAGAACCGTTTTGTGGACAGAAAGGCAGCCCTTACCGGGTCCTGATTAAATGTTTTCATTGGACACTATTTATTTATATTTCGGTGATGAAGTTGTGCCCTTATTCCTGAAAGGTTTATAGCATTTGATCAAGGCGAGCTGGTGTGCTGGAATAGGCCTGCCCACAGGCCTTTCATCGTATCATATTTCAGTCGAGGGGGATCGAATCAAAGCTATGGTCTATAATATTTCACACCACTAGTAGCCTAGAGTTGTATAGTCCTGTACAGTGTCATACAACAATGTCATGTTGAATTGTTTTAAATCCTAATTGAAAGCTGCCCATTTAGAGAGGTGGTTTATAAATCATATTGTAGTTAAAAAATATAGAATAGTCCAAACTGGCAATAAATAGGCCAACCTTCAGGTATGGTTAACGGATGAACAATACTTATTATAAAAAAATAATAATATCGTCTCTATGCTAATTTCATTTAGTGAAGACACGAACGACTTAATTATTTAAAAAGTAGTAATCCTTGTTGAGTCATTTGTATCTATACGCCACATAAAATATTAAATATGGACACAAAATAATAATAACAGTATTGATAATAATAATAATAATAATCCCGTAATATTCATAATAATAGGCCTAATCATATTATTTTAACAGAGCATTAGGCTATATCTCTCGATCTATGTTATCTGCCCTTTGAAAAAAAGAACTGTAGATAACAATTAACAATTTTCCCAGTTTTAAAGCATGCTTGAAGCACTTGATCAACACGTCCCGCTCTCTGCTTACACCAATAGAAAGAGAATGCGGACTTTATCGCTCTTTTGTTCGGACGACTCTGCGCCTCAACTTTGACCCGCCTGGACGAGTGCAGGGCAAGGTGAACGAAGTGTCAAAGGCGTCTCACAAATATCGTAATATGGTGCTCACAAGGAAACGAATTTTAACAATTGGGATACAAATAGGCTGTGGTCAATAGCCGTAACCTTACATTTATATTTGAATAACGAAATATTAAAAGATTTTGTGTTCAGGTGGAAAAGGGCACGCGCCCTGTAGGCTACAATCTGATTTAAACGTAGGTCTGTTTTCAGTGTCAACATTTTCGTAATTTTAACAAGCTTATAATCTATTATAATAGGTTTTACTGGCATTGCCAAGATGTCTTATTATGTCATAATATCAAGACAGAGTCATCCCAAGTCCTCCATGTAATTTTTTATTGCCTAAAGGAATCTCGTTCTGGACATCACAACCCAATTATATTTTTCCAACATGCAAAAACATCCACACAGGTCCATTCTGACTTTAATATCTTAATAATATATCCTTTTTCCCATCCTAAACTATCCTGCCTCACCACACTTGAGAAGGTTTTTTATTTGCTGACTTGTATTAGGCTATAAATGCTATTTCATGTGAATGTGTTCCTGACCCTAACCTGCAGTGAGAGCAGGGGGTGGAGGAGCGGTTGGGAATCACAGAACACAGCCTGCAGGCTATTATTTCTGGGGGTTTTGTAATGAAAGAGTACTGGTTCCTCGTGAGTTCATTAGGACTTGAGCAACTTGTACACTCTTTCAACCGTCAGTGGCACCAACAGTAATGAAACTTTTTGATATTTTTGCTAATGATTTTGTGTTGACCTCTGTGGCCCTTATCCTCATATTTTGGGAAGTGGGCCTCCTGAACACTTAGTTAGTCCCGTCCACGTTTTAAACTCATCTGAAAAAATGTGTTGACTTGACTCATAAAAGGTGTTCTTATTTGTAAAAGGGTATTTTTTAAATCTTTTTTTACATAAGTGTAGACTTGCTGCATAGTCCTAAAGCATATGCTGTAGGCCTACACTAACAATTAGGCTTACATGCAGTACAGGCAACAACAATAGGGTACCGACATAATATATCGTCAAAGTTTACACCAAAAAGCACCGGATGCAGAAACACGAGCCCAATACATGTCAACACTTGTTATTTGCTGCTGTGATTATGTAACTGCTCCCTGTTGAAACACTTTTGGTATAACGTTATGCTGTCTGACGTCATGACGTTATCTTCTTTCGTTTTTATTCGAACCACTGATCATTTGGTCTTCCGTCGTCCATATATACCCTGTAGAACCGAATTTGTGTGATGAAACCAGAGTCACAGATTCGATTCTAGGGGAGTATATGGTCGATGAAAAAACTTCGATTTATTGACTGCTTGCTGTCCAATTAGCATTTCTCGCTTGATGCAGCCCAGCCTATCACAAGTCTAATTGTTCATCCCTCATCTGTAAACAGTTACATTATAAACCCAGTGGAATCTAAAGACCTACACATTCGTATGCACATATTATTAATTATTCGTTATTAGGCCTATATAAAAATGGTGAATTATAGGCCTTTCACCAAGTAGGCTTATCATTATATTTGTTAAGCATACGAAATGACAAGCCAATGTCAAATAACACTATGGACAGAAATAAATTATACATTTCAATAATCACGGAACATAATGGTATTATTTATTCATTATTTAATTTGGTTTAATTCCACTCGGAAGACCTTCTCATCAACGTCGCTTCTGTCCTATCATTGATTGTCAGGGCGACGGCCGTCCAGAAGTCGTCTTAGACAGTGTGTTTGAAAGGAGACGAGCAGATGAAGGGATGAGATTCGTGTAACTTTTGGATGACCCCTTCCTGACAAAGACAGTGCTCATCAATTGTCCTCCGTCATTATTCCCCTCTTTTATGCCGGAGGGCTTTTGTAGCTTTTGTTGGTTTCTCGCTGTCGAACTCCAGCATTTCAGTTGGACGGTGTTAAAGAATATGAAACATATTCTTACAAGAAAACAAAACGACCTAAAGTATAGTGATGGTGGTTTGTTGATACACATCAATTATGTTGGTTATACTGAAGTGCTGCATGGGGTTATGAGTATGTTTTGGTATATGTAGTCCTCTTATTGCTTTGGCATTGTTTTTACTTTCCAAATGCATTTACTGAAACCATGATAGGATAATTTCAGAATAGTTGAATCTCCCTCTGAACTAGTTATATCAAATTGCTTCTCTGTGTATGTTTACTCGTTTATGGGATTGCAACCTCTCTATTGGCCGACATGGTCACATGGTCTGCTAACTTTATTCAGTTGACACCAAGTAGGAGGGCTTTATGGAGGGTGGAAAAAAGACAACTCGAGAAAAATTAGTATTTTCTACCTTCAGAAATTAATGGCCATGAGTTCGTATATGGTGAACTCAAAATATGTGGATCCAAAATTTCCTCCTTGCGAGGAATATTCACAGAATAACTATATATCCGACCAGGGCTCGGACTTCTTCAGTCCAGCGCAGGACACAGACTTTCAGCAGCACCCAGGACTCTACACACGGCCAAATTACGCGGATCAGCCTTTCAGCTGCGCTACGGCGCAGGACGGCGCGGTGCCGCCTCGGGGTCATGTGCACGACGCCAGCCGCCCCAGCCCGTTCACCAGTGGCCGGGATGAGCAGTGTTCCCCGGTCCAAATGACTGGTCCCCGGACTTGTGGACAGGAGCAAAACACAAAGAGCCAAAATGGGATACAAGCCAAGCAGCCGGCCGTAGTTTATCCCTGGATGAAGAAAGTCCACGTAACTACTGGTAAGATTTCCTTTGCCTCCATAAAATGATTTTTTTGTGGTCGGCTGAGGGTCTACCATTTTAAAGGGCTTGAGAATTCATCAGTGTAATATT
Source organism: Molva molva (assembly GCA_900323295.1). Lineage (NCBI taxonomy): Eukaryota > Metazoa > Chordata > Actinopteri > Gadiformes > Lotidae > Molva > Molva molva. The sequence continues at coordinate 9,429 of OOFG01063059.1, read as the reverse complement.
TATGGGTGTCTTTGAAGGCCTCACCAATTACACAAGTCATAAATTTTTATTGCTCGGGAAATAGGGCACTAGGTCTGTGCGCTCTTAAAGCGCTCCTGGCGCATTATAAGAGTATTCAGGTGAACTACTTTGAGGGAGAAAAGAGATACTGTAGTTACATTCCATCCCTGGACTCGTGGTGGGGCGGGATGCCTGGAAGTTTGAGAAGAGTTCCGTGTAAATATTCTAGCTGTGTTGTTGTTTTGTTGTGCGGACTCTGTAGTGACATTTGGCCACTTTTCTCTTTGTTTCCCACAGTGAACCCGGATTATACAGGATCCGAACCCAAACGGTCCAGAACAGCGTACACCCGACAGCAGGTTTTGGAACTTGAGAAGGAATTTCATTTTAACAGGTATCTGACTAGACGGCGGCGGATTGAGATTGCACACACTCTTTGTCTCTCGGAGCGGCAGATCAAAATTTGGTTTCAAAACAGAAGAATGAAATGGAAGAAAGACCACAAGCTACCGAATACCAAGGGCCGCTCTGCGCCGGCGCCAGGCCATATGCAAAGTATTCCGAAGGATAACCAGACTGATATCACAACTTTATAAAGTGGAGTTCAATTAACTGTACATTATACAAAGATTGTGTTTGCCTTTTGCATGGACCTGAGTCGTTTTAAGCAATTTCTATTCAACGAACTAATGACCCAAGAGGAGATTAACCAGAATAGAGTCAGAAATCACTCCTTTTTCCTCCAAGAGGTACGAAAATCGGGCCTGTTTTAGAAGGTTTAATCCTCAAATGGGCACAGTATAACGAAACAAACTTTTGATTTTGGAAATATATATAAAAAACATACATTTTATCACCGACTTTATTGAAAGTAGTCACTCGTGTTCTGTCCACGTGCATTGGTTCTGGGCTGTGGATTTCCGCTCGAAGCGTGGAGTTACATTTTCTTTCTTCAAATTATACATTTAAAATATATATTTTTCTGAAATGGAAATACTCCATACTTAACGAAATATACTTGAAACATTTTTCAGTGGCATCAAAACTCAGAAACTTAGTTCAGTAAGTCCGATAGAGGCCTACACTTTAATCGTTTCTATGTATTACATCGTTTAATTTATTTTGTACAACAATGCATTGAGTAATTGATAAATATTGCCCAAACATTCCGATGATATTCGTATCTGAATACTATCCTGAGTGCCCTTAATCGGTTATAAATCTCTCTTGACATCTTTGTAAACAGTGTGTATTTTTAAAGGCTCGTTCATTCCACCTTAAACTCGAAATAAAAGGTATGTTGTTCTTGCATGGCACCAAAATAATGCTCCTTAGTTTCTCCTAATTGGAATGATCTTTTTCCAGAATATTTAGAAAACGAATTCATTCTTTATTTCTTTAAGTATTTTTTTTATTATTTATTTTGTCAAATAATTGTATATTTTCGTGTAGCAAGTTTAAATTTATTCGATTAATGTTTTTTTATAATTGTAAATTCATTGGAACTCTTTATTAGCATGGCATTTACGCAACTTTTAGTGGACGTTCTTAGTTAACGTTGAATTCTAATCATTGAGATCCATTCACACCAAACGAACCAGGGGCTTTTGCGTCACGTTTCGAGACGACTACACTTGCGCTATTCCACCACTCTCACATGAACAAAACAACGATTGTTTTAAGAAACTCTTAAGAATACGCTCTGTGAAGGGCTAGCGATGAGAGGTGGAGAAGGTATTTAACTGAAGTTCGACCAGGCAGCAGTGGCAGGTTCAACCAGGGGACACTTCTACTCCAGCACGAGACACATTTCAGCCGCGAGGACTGACCCCTAGTACCTGACCTGCTGGAACCACAGCATTTCTCCCACACACGCGATGCGCAGTGATTGTAAGAAAAGAAAAAAACAAACTAAAAACCAAGGATTTATAACTATTTTCCAGTGAATAGATTTCACGAATTTAAAGGTATTGAAATATTTATTTGATCAGCTGCAGTCCTGCACCGTTCCAATGAATGCATTTGTCTCATGTCTCTTTGTTATTGTATTTTATTTTTGTACCTGCGTTTTACATTGTATTGTGCATCCAGATGTGAAAGTTATATTGGAAAATAAATATTTCTACCAACTATGGAGTTGAGTGGTTGAGTGGTTACAAATCAGTTAATTGCGAAGCATTTGATTAAACATGATATGGTTATAATTCCCAATCCCCATCCTCGTATAATCAAAATAATAACTTCTGAAAAATACTTTTATGTACTAAGTATAATATAAAGGTAGGCCAATATAAATGTTTTGCATATTGCAATTAGAATATCCCTCGGTACAGATGTCTGCCAATAGAGCGGCAAAACCCGAAGGCTCATAGATTTAATGTCTAGAGGTTCAATGTGGAGAGTAGATGTAATTATTGAAGATAGGCCTTGTTATTCGTGTACAATGAGTGTAGCTGTAAAATATTGATGATGAGCCATTTGAAGGCCTTGTTTCTAATCTATGAGATTAGTATTCACGTTTCTGAAAAAACGTTTATAAAACTTGATAGAAATCGTTCTGGAAGTTCGGATTTGTTTGAATGTTTTATTGGTTTCAGGGATGGTAATAATAGGCTCAGCATTATTAGGCCTAATGCAATAGTGATATTTCACATAATTGAGATAATACACTTACGGAACAATGCACAGCAGTGCAGATCGAGCAATACATGTTGCGTAGGCCTACTCAGCAATACACAAAAATACGCAAACTACCCAACAATATGCAATAAAGCCCAACTGCCAATAACCTACACTGGTAGGTTAATACACGAAGGGCTAATACACGATATTACATTTAATTTCCCATTGTCTTTCCATTGGCCTATGTTGAAGGAGGTCCATTAGTTGTAATGGCTCGTTGGAAGCATCCAGTGTTGCCCACCGCTTTTATTAAATTGCGAAACTTGTAAGCTATAGGAAGATAACATCGTGTTACAGCCCTACAACCCAGTAAATGACACTTTATTCTGCATGTAGGCAAAGTCCTGATAAACAAGCACCTTTGGCTGAGTCCTGCAGAAAGCTTTCGGGTCTCCCTGCAAGCCTTTGCAGGCGTAGGCCTACCTGCGTCCTGTAAGACCCAATACCGAGGTAGACCTATAACTTTACCACAATACGTTTTCAGTCAGATACCATGGGAAGGACGGCCAAATATAGCCTGACATTTGAAACAAAAACATTTCCATTTAAATGTTGGGCAGTGTGTCCGTCTCCATGACTACTATACAGGCCTGGGCTTGCCTGCGTGTAGGCTATGGGCCGCCGTGTAACTCCTGTCTGCTCATCCATGCGTGTGGCTTTGTAGTTACACGTGCACGCGCCTTATGGGTCCTGAAAGAGCGGCGTAAACAAAGGTGATGGGTACCAACAGCCAGTCTGTTGGAAAGGCAACAGCACGCTCACATTCGGGGGAAAAAAAACCCAGAGAATTAAAAAAGAAAAGGGTGGGGGTCAGGGGGGGCTAGCCCACAATGGTAGAAATTGTGAAACAACCACAAGCATTATGTTCAAATGTATATCCAGTAACTAGTGCTTTTTGATTAAGCCGGCACATTGAGGAATAACCGTATCCAAAGATATGATTACATAAGTACACATATGGTCGTTTACCCTGTGTTACTATTATCAAAGCGAAACAAACACTGTGCATTTAGTAGTCTTGCACACAAACAGAATGCAATCAGGTCAGAGACACCGTGCGTGGAGCGGAGCTACGTTGACCTACATGTCTGAAAGGAATAAATGCGAGCCAAAGGCACTGCCATTTTCAATGACATTGCACCGAATGTAGAAGCACTTGGTCGTCGTGTTTGCAATGGCTCACGTACGGCCATATTTGATTCCCAGCTGTTGGTAGCGGCAGCGCCAAGCAAGGCAGCCCCCCTAAGATGTATTAAACTGTGCTGTCTGCATTCTGAGATATAATTCCGAGACTATACCACTACGCTCTCTATGCTTGACCACGTGATTGTCTAAATAATTAATGCAGCACGTCCCCCTAGAAACACGGCGTCGTCATTAATCGCGAGGACTCTATCAGACTTGAAAACTGAAGCGATCCCAAGAAAATAATATCCGACCGGTCCGGTACTCGGAGCAACTGTATTCGTCACTTTAGCACAACATCCGAGGGGCAATGGATGCTCGGTAGGTAATTTTTCCGTTTTTTTGTGACTGTGGAAGTGAATGGCGATATCTGTCAAATATATGATATATTGCGCCCTTTGATGTGAGCGCTCTAAACAGATTTATAGTGTGTTGCAGTAGTCACATTTGTGTGTGTAGGGTGTGTATGTTTTATTTAAATACGCTGGCAATACCTTGTGTATGTTTGCACATTAGCCATGGATCTTAAATGCTTTATATAATCATTTTTTTCTATTTACGAAAGAGTTGGTCACTGACTATTTATGGAATGCCTTGAAAAATACAATTGTGTGGGGCTCATTCAGTCGGCAATTTCATGATTGTATGGGTATTTAAATGATAGCCTACCTACTAGGACAACATTTTTCCCAGTAGCACACTATTACAATTATTTATTGATACATTTTATATTTTATATTGTTAAAATAAAACAAATCACGTCGTTTCGGGATAGGCTGATATATGTCGTGGGTAATACATAGTATTTTTATTTGGGGAAGATCAGAGTTTTATTTTGGGGAGTTGGGGGAACTTTGGGCAGGTTGGCAGACCTTTCTAGTAGTAAATCATTGGCAGTAATTTTTTAAAAGGGTGCTGTGCTGTTGGGGGGCCGGGCGAAAACTGTAAATCTTTCACTTTTATTACCCCCTGAACATATGCTGCGACGCTAGCGGGCCGAGCCCTCTGCTCAGAGCACCGGCTAACTTACCGCGCGCCCAGTGTGGAGGTTTTACAGCCGCACCGCCATCCTTCCGGCGCTCAGCAATACAATCTTACACTTTTTAAATCATTTTTCTTATTCTTCATTGGAAAGAAAGACAATGCCTTCATTTGTGTGCGATGCGAAGGCTTGAAAGCAGCCTTCCCGTCTGCGTCGATGTGTCAGACTGCTGGCTCGCCAAACAATAGAGGGTTATTCTGACGTTTATTTGCATACAATTTCGAGTCTCAGTTCGCGTCCATTGTTGAAAAATGGTATCGATTCAAACTATGATTATAAAATATAAAATGCATTAATAACAGTGACAGAATGGGCCTGTAGCTGTGACTATGGTCCAAATTGTTAAATATTGTTCATTTCATCAGATTCGTGTATAGGGCTATTTTGACTTTGCCATGGCACCCAATTAAAATCAGCTGATTACACCAACAAATGTACACATTGATAAGAGCATTTTCAAAATAAACAGCACAACAGTAGACATTTTATTGTTGCAATCCTGATTCAAGTCAGGAATGAATTCATCGAAAAACCTAGATTTTGCCTATTTCATAGTATCATCAAAGAATGTTACAATGCCGGTATAACTGAAAGCACGAACACAGAAACCTTTACATATATAGGCTATAGTTATGTTATGTATAGGCCTGCATCTCAGATGGGGAAACAAACACCACCCTTTATGAAAATGGATTCGTGAGGTAAGAAGCAGCCTGACAGAATACAATCTGATCACGTGAACAAATATGCTTGTATCTCAAGGCAGTGCCTTTTGTCATCATAAAGGTTCCGAAACGCCAAAATCCTAATGCTAGCCCGACATATGTACAACCTATATGTTTTGAATTCCTGCAAATTTCAACGGTTGATTGATTGCCAGGGATTTTTTGGGGGGAATACGGATACCGTGTTCGCTTTTTATTGGTAGTTGAATGCGAGCCATTCCATTCTATCGGGAATACTGTCTGCATTGGTATATGGAAATGTCTGAAAAACAGCAAGATCAGGGTTAGGACAGCATTGTCTACAGAGAAAGGGTGAAGGATTTATTCTGGAGACTGCGTGGAAAGCAATTGAGTCTGAGGGGGCCACTGCTATATGATGAATTGATACACAGGTAAGCAATTGCATGGCAAAATGCAACCTTTAGCCATGGGTTAATATAATGCAAGGAAATAAACGTGATTTATTTCATTCAAGAAGGCGATGCTTATTAATATTGCTCTCGTTGCCAATTAAATGGATATAGAGCCACGGCAACTATGCATTTCAAAGCTGTAATGGATGTTTCAATATTTATTTTTAAATATTGCTGACAGCAGGCTTGGGCATTGGATGTTTTCAAACAGTTTTCCCTTTTAAATGAAAGCCCACCGAACAGAAGAACTACGGGAAGAACTTTTCATTTTGTTCTGTTAGATCGTAAATCACGTTAATTTGTTGTCTTATCGTCAAGGAGCCGTAAGCTTGATTTATGTGGTTATAACTATGGCTTTGTTCACCTGCAACGTTATATTTTACATGTATTGATATTAGGGCTATATATTTGGTGGGACACAGCGTTGGATAATAATATAGAATCAATGCAAATGCTTCTATGTTTATTATTTCTGAGGAATTTAACCGTGTACTCCCGTATGTCGATGTATACTTTTTTAGGCCAGTTTTAACCAAACGATTGGCCTATATCAAACGCTTTTACGATTCATTAGGCTACTAACTGATGTGTGATGTATAATAAGGATTTTTCTTAGAATACAACTTTTCTAAAGTCGACTATTTGCCACATATATATATGACAACCATTTGCAACAATGTTTTGGTTCTATATAGGCTCAATTATACAAAATTATAAGTTATATTTTATTCTGTTCTGCAATGAGGACTGCTGCGCCTCTCCAGACAAGAGACTGTTATATTTACCACAAATATTGCTAAATTGGGGTTACATGAAACACGGCTGTGACAAATCGACTAATCTGCTATAATCAGAAATTTGGAGCAGCGGCCTTGCCAAGAAACAAATAGCAATTGATCATCGACAATAAATACAAACAAAAACAACGTACATCGTCGACTGCTGCCTTATTCTGAGGACTTTCAATAATATTATATTTTTTTTCAATACTATTTTTTTTTTATAATAAAGCTGAATAACCTTTGTTTAATTATTATGTGTACCGACATTGCGTAGGCTTGCTAAGAGGCTGTGATGAAGTGAGTTAACACGTCCTCATGGACCGCTCGACGCACAGGCCATTGTGCGAACCAAACTTACCGTAACAACGCGTAGGCGAAAAACACTGCTGTTTGAAAAGACGACCATGTCTGCCACTAGACGAAACACTATATATTCAAAAGCCCTCAAAATAACACATCCCTGTAGTCCGAGGGCCAGTTATAGAGAGGCTTATGCCCTACTCCTTAAAAAAAATCAAAATGGAAGGCACTCTTTAATTTAACGGCTTAATATGCAATTTAAGTGCATATTAATTCTATATGACCATTATTTTCTATTCAAGGAGAGAAACTAGGAGATTCAGGATTCAATTAGAACCCTTTAACATGGCATTTTCGGAGATTTATACCCTTCGTCTTTAGTCCCTCGCCGTCAACAGTCACCTCTCTCCTCTTTCGGTGTATCCGTGATGAAAAAGCCCTGGGCTTCGTTGTGGCGGATTTGAGAGCAAACTGCTCGTTGTTCATTAAACTTTGTGGTAATGCTGAATGACCTAAAGGTCACCTAAAAAGCTTATGACTGCTAAATATTTGGTCTTGCTCTTTGTTCAAAAGTGCACATGCAAGACATTTCTCTTGGAAGCACTGGGGGTGTTTTCTTCGTATATAGGCTCATCTCACTAGCCATGGAAATCACTTTATTAGACTTGAAGAAAAAACTAGGTTAGATATTTTTTATTTCACAAATTTGTCAACACAATATTTAACCCGTTTTTTCCCCATGTAAATATATTGCCCGTGTTTATCATATATATAAAGGCCTATAATGATAAAACAAAAATATATAATAATAATAACAAAATATAAATAGTAATAATAATAATGATATAATTATAATTATTAATATTCATATTAATAAAAACAATAGGCCTAATAATAGTGATACAAAGTCCTATAAAATGTATCTATCTTATTTGTGTCCGTTTGTGAAAGTAAACACAAGAGTGTTGAAACTAATTCCATGTTTGATTAAAATCCAAAAAGAGTGAATGTATGGTTTGCTTCTCTCCCAGGTCCAGATGTAAGCAGTGATGAATGCGTGAGGAGAAGAAAACACATCTGCGCAAATTACGGTGAGTGATATTTTTTTAATGAAAACAAAAACAAAATATGTAACAGCGAACCGATTTCCTAAATGAAAGGAAGCCGTAATTTAGAGTAATCTACCAGAGTAGCTGATGTCTTTGACCAACCGTAAATCATAAGCCAGTTGGAAAAGCACTTGAGCAAGGTAATAACAATGTACTAGGCCTAACATTTGGCTACAAATTGGTTTCTTAGGCAAACGAATGCCTACTATAAGTTCAAAGTGTAGGCCTCAAATAGGCCTACTACCTCCTGACTAAAAATAACTATAAATAAAAAAAATAATCCAAAAACGTACCTTTGCGTTCTTTAACGACTGATAATATCACGAATATAGTCTGCACGCCACAGAAACCTGATAAAATCTTATCGCGATATCGCACGAATTCGATCTAAATGTAACAGAAAAACTAGGTTTGTTTCCCCTCTTTAGCAACAAAACAGCCCGAGATATGGAGCGCTTCGGCCGGGCAGGCGCGAGGCGAGCCGCGACAGCCCGGCAGCAGAAGCCCCTGTAGCCGGGGCCCCCGTTTATAAACCCATTCCTCACAGGCAGAGCTCATTGAGTATAAAATTCTTTCCCCTGCCTTCCACCTACGCTTAGTTTTACACTTCTAAGAGTTACGCGACTTCAGGAGTATGGGGCTTTGGAGTCCTCTCCGGGGCGTTTACAACCATCACATTTGCGGTCATAAATTTTGCTGCAGTCCACATTGACAGGTGCAATTGTTATGCACGGCGACCACTTTGCCTTCCGGAGCTACCAGCATACAGTAGGAATGTAGACACCCAATGTTTGATTTAGTTATTATACAGCTATATATGCTCCCATGGCAACACATACAACACCTGTTCTAATATTAGATATTGACCGTTGGCGTTTTTAAATATATATATTAGGCCTAGACCTACTTAATTTGAACGCTTTTTTTTAAACATACATCATCTTGATTGGACAGAGAAGAGAGGAGCCATGGCCATTATATCTCCTTATAAATGGTGAATGAAATGAAAGATCGCTGGATAGGCCTTCTCCCACAGTACTACACTAACGCGCCCCTCCCCCAGCGCCGCATAGACACGCCATTACTGCCTCTCCTAACCGATAGCTCTCATTCCGTTTAGACCGAGGCAGCCCAGAGCAAGACATAAGATGAGTCCGTGTGGCATTATACACGTTTTATATACCATGCGTG
>OOFG01063055.1:0-15355 GCA_900323295.1 Molva molva | reverse complement strand
AACAATAATGGTAATTTGTTTTGATAACAACAATATTGATTGTATGCTTTGATTGCCCCTCTCTCACATCTCTCTACCCTTCCCCCACTCCCCTGTACCTTTCCTCTCATCACGATAACCAATCATCTCCTCCTCCTCCGCCTCCTCCATTGTCTCCTCATCTCCTACTCCATCTTCTCCTCCTCCTCCTCCTCCTCCTCCTCCTCCATTGTCTCCTCCATCTCCTCCTCCATTGTCTCCTCCAACTCCTCCATCGTGGTCTTCTCATCCTCCTCCACCTTCATCATCTCCTCCATGTCCTCCTCCATCATTGTCTCCTCCTCCCCTTCCTCCTCCTCCTCCTCCTCCCCCTCCTCCAGGGCAAAGCTGGAGAAGATGCCCTCTATCCCGGAGGAGCCGGAGGTGCCGGAGAACGAGGTGGAGCGCTTCACCATGCCCGACTTCATCAAGCCGCTGTACGACCTGGACGTGGTGGAGGGCAAGGAGGCGGTGCTCAAGTGCAAGGTGGCCGGTCTGCCCTACCCCACCATCGCCTGGTTCCACAACGGCAAGAGGATCGACAGCACAGAGGACCGCAAGATGACCCAGTGTGAGTTGAACATTTGTCACTTTGCTTGACTTTCTGGTAGAGTGCATTGTTAAATTCACTGGGCTCCTTTCCTCCCTGTGTGAATCACATGGGGTGGAAAGGAAACAATTTGCTGTTTAGTAATTTATCAGCCGTTTTTATCCAAGGCTACTTCCAATAGAAAACTTTTTTCTGGAGGTTACTAGGAGTGACACATCTTGGGGTTTGAACAGAGAACCTTTTGGCTGGAATGTTCTGGGTTCAAACACCTGTAGGCGTCCAGGAGAAAGATGCTTTAACCCCTCCCTGCTCTTAAAAGTATCAAGAATTCACTGTAAGCCGCTTAGGATAAGAGTGTCTGCTAAATTACTAAATAGTAAACATCTTGCTCTAGATAAAGTTTCATAGACCAAATACAAGCCCATATTACTGAGCTCAACATATATATATATATATATATATATGGCTCCCGGGTGTGAACTTGACCAGCTGTCCAATCAACACGGAGATAAGCATCGCGCACCAATCAGGGAGTAAATTAAGAGACAGCTCAATGGAAACACCATATGAAACTCCCGGTTTTCGAATACTAGCTAGAGTCAATGTTGTGCACTTGGTATAACCATTAAGATTAGACCATAATACGTTCCCCTGTCTCTGTCGCTGTCGCAGTGTTTTGGCGTAAGAATTGTTTGGGCAGCGTGAGAGCGTGAGGCTGAAGGTGAAAGCGCGGGTCACATGCCAGAAGCGTGACAATTGGCAACCCTGTCTTACGTTACATCACCTTACATGACATCAGAGATCACTTGATCAACATATGTTAAGACCCTCCCCTTTTGTTGTACAGTCCGGGACGTCCACAGTCTGGTTATACGCTCTGTGTGCCACGCCCACGGCGGCGTCTACAAGAGCGTCATCTCCAACAAGATCGGCAAGGCAACATGCTACAGCCACCTCTACGTCACAGGTAACATCTGCTATGCTAGGCTGGGCTACAGCCACTGGTTAGATCTGCTAGGCTATGCTAGGCTACATCACAGGTAAGGTCTGCTAGGCTTTGCTAGGCTACATAACAGGTAGGATCTGCTAGGTGATGCTAGACTAAATCACAGGTTAGATCTTCTAGGCTATGCTAGCCTACGTTACAGGTAAGATCTGCTAGGCTAAGTCAAAAATTGATTCTGCTAGGCTTGGCTACACTCACCTCTATGTCACAGGTAATCTATGCTATTGTCAAGTCTGGTGGCTTGATATTATTTGTACGTAAAGGATCAGATTATAATAACTGCCAAATAATGACTGATGTGAACCACTTCTGATTTGCTTTTGCAAAATTCTTTGCACTAACTGTGCAATATCATACCCTGAAATTCAGGGTAAATATCTGTAATTTTTGTATTCCTGTATCTGTCTAAAATCTGATTGAACTCTGTATGTGCTAATTGTGCTGAATAAGGAGACAGTTTCATTACAGACATGCCATGGGTGATTCTGATAATGGTTCTGATCTTCTCTCCAGACATGCTCCCTGACCCTCCAGAGGGGGCTCCGCTGGTGGAGGCCATTACTGGGAAGACCGTCACCCTGTCCTGGAGGAAGCCCAGGAGGCTGGACCCCTCCATTGGTACACAGGAATACATCCTGACCAGCTTTTCAATTAACACCGGCCATAAATACACAGAACATAACAATATATTACTGGAGATATGTCATAGACACACGTCAAACACTCAATGACTATGTTGACCGGTGTAGATATTTATTAAATGTACCCGTATTATTTTGTATTCTTTGTGTATCTACTTCAGCTGAATTTTTTTAAGTACAGACTCAAATATTACAACATTTTCTTAAGCAATTTCTACTACATTTCAATGGTCAAATTGCACTTCAAGATAAGATAAGTACTTTATTTATTCCAGATGTGAAATTCAGGATCATCACCACGTTACTCATAGTTTTATTGTATGTTTTAATATGTAAATCCCACTAAACTACATGTTTGAAATTCGTGATACAAATACAGTTGTAGTGAATGTAAACGTAATGCGTTCCAGAGGCGGGATCCCTGATGTACGCCATCCAGCAGCAGGCACTGGGATCCATCCAGTGGACCATCATAGCATCCAGCCTGAAGGAGACCAGCTACACCATCACCACCCTCTCCAAGGGTGTCCGCTACACCTTCAGGGTGCTCACCATCACCTCCAAGGCCTTCAGCAAGCCCTCTGCTGCCACCGAGCCCCTGCAGCTGCTGGACAGAGGTACGATGGATAATGGATTTATTATTGACTTATATTAGGGTTATTATGGTAGTATGATGTTATGTTAATGATTGCATTCAAAGTTTACGTACGGGCAAAGTCTAATAAAAACGGAGATGAAACGTCACTGTGACAAAAGGAATCGCATAAAAATTATGAAAGCTTTCTCTTGTTGTTTTTGCTTAAATCTATTGACTTCATTCAATGAAAGTAAATGATACGTCCATGGTAAAATCTATGTCTCTGGTACATTTTTCTGGTCATGGTTTCTAGTTAACTGTTTCTGGTGAAGGTTTCTGATAAAGAGTGTGTTTCTGGTAGGTTCTGGTAAACAGTGTGTTTCTTATAAATGTTTCTGGTAAACATCAAGTTTATGGTATAGGTTTCTGGTTAACAGTGTGTTTCTGGTAGGTTCTGGTAAACAGTGTGTTTATGGTAACGGTTTCTGGTAAACTGTTTATGGTAAAGGTTTCTGGTAAACAGTGTCTTTATGGTAAATGTTTCTGGTAAACAGTGTGTTTATGGTAAAGGTTTCTGGTAAACAGTGTGTTTATGGTAAAGGTTTCTGGTAAACAGTGTGTTTATGGTAAAGGTTTCTGGTAAACAGTGTGTTTATGGTAAATGTTTCTGGTAAACAGTGTGTTTATGGTAAAGGTTTCTGGTAAACAGTGTGTTTATGGTAAAGGTTTCTGGTAAACAGTGTGTTTATGGTAAATGTTTCTGGTAAACAGTGTGTTTATGGTAAATGTTTCTGGTAAACAGTGTGTTTATGGTAAAGGTTTCTGGTAAACAGTGTGTTTATGGTAAAGGTTTCTGGTAAACAGTGTGTTTCTGGTTGGTCCTGGTAAACAGTGTATTTATGATGAAGGTTTCTGCTAAACTCTATGTTGATGTAAACTGGTATGGTAGATGTTTAGGGTAAACTGTATGTTAATGTTTTCTCAGGCCCATACCTCCAGGAGTCTCCGGTGATAATGGACAAGCCAGATGTGGTGTTTGTGATGGAGAACCAGTCTGTCACCATCACCGTCACGCTCAACCACGTCAATGCTGTCGTCATCTGGCAGAGGTGCTTGAGCATTTGTTTCCTTCATTCATTTATCTGTTGACCCATTTGTTTCGTTGGTTCCTTAATTTGTTCAGCTCTTAATGACTAAAAGTGTATTCATTTCTTTGAATGAAGTGATTGTATTAATTTACCTTGTTCGTTCATCCAAATTATTGAATTAAATAATGAATGTGTGTTCATAATCATTATTTAACTCAATCATCCGTTTAGCAATTTGTTTGTTCAGCTGTTCATTTCCTAATTGATTACTGACCTATGAGCCTGCACCTGCACTATGTAATTTTTCTACTGCAGCAATTTACTCCATTTAAGGGACTACGTGTAGGACCTGTACACGCACAAATCACTTTAAATGGACAATATATGAACAGGTTGTACTTTCAATATAAAAATGAGAAATTCCCCGACTCGCTCGGTTGCGTAGAACAGCCTGTGGCTGATTTCTGTTATAATAGAATCAGGCTGGATTTGCCGGGAAAAAGGAAGGAAGGTAAGCACGGATATTGACAAAAAGGTCTGTTCTCTCCTAACTCATTTGTACATTTTATGTGCATTCTATCCACTCAGGCCTCTCCCATCGTCTGTTTATAAATTATGTTTATTTATGATTATAACAGTTTATGATTGTTATTGTCTCAACTCACGGAGCTCGCACTCCGGTGCTCTCCATGCATGAGCTCGAGCAGGCTGCAGTTCTCTTGCCGGCCAAAGGGGTCAGTTACGAGAAGAACTTTCTGATTCTTACGCGTAGTCCTTTTAAAAATACCTGATTCATGGACACACGCATCCATGAGTCAATCCATCCAGGCAATTTTTCTCTAACAATAATTGTATTCTGGTCCTCTTATACCCCCCACCGTGGGAAAATTAGATTGCTATAACTCTAGCTACAACTGTAGCTACGACTCAAGCCACTAGAGGCTGCTAATGGTAAAACGTACGTGGTCCATTGGTCAATCAAGTAATTAATTAATTCCGTTCATCCATAGATATTTAGTTTGATTTACATGACGCCGACTGACTTTGAAACCATATGTATGGGGCTGTGCAGGTAAACAGTGTGTATATGATATGTATATATATATATATATGTATGTGTGTATGTATGTGTTTATGTATTTGTGTATTTGTGTATGTATGTGTGTATGTGTGTATGTGTGTATGTATATCTATCTGTCTGTCTGTCTGTCTGTACGTACATACGTACGTACGTATGTACGTACGTACGTACGTATGTATGTATAATTATATATATGTATGTATGTATGTATGTATAATTATATATATATGTATAATTACATATATGTATATATAATGTTATACGATGTACTCCTGTCTGTCTATATTACCCATCACCAGGAAGGGCGTGGTTCTGTCCAGTAAGCCCGGTCTGTACGAGATGGGGATGCCGGACGACGACCAGCACACGCTGAAGCTGCTGAAGGTGAAGACCTCTGACGTGGGCCCGATGGCCTTTGTGGCGTCCAACAAGCACGGCAACGACACCTGCACCTTCCTTGTCGAGATGGCGGGTGAGCTCAGACGCACCCGTTAGCGGCGGACACTGTTAGCGATGTCGCGTGTGTGTTGACATGTGTGGAGTAATGGATTTAGATCAAAAACAAAGCACTGAAACAATTCTAATACAGTGTTGTTCTGATATGTCCATATATGTAGTAAAGATACAGGTTTGTACATGTACTTTGTGTTTGGAGCTTTTTGACAACAGTAAATGTGTGGGAGGGCAGGATATTGGGCTACGGTGTTCAGCTCTCAGCTGAAAAGTACCTGGTTTGATTCCCAATTTCTATTCAATTCTATTCTGTTCAATGACAAAAGGTACCCCCAAGGCTATCATTATCAAAGTGTCAAATCAAACTGTATAAGGAGTGTTTTGTTTATTTTTCTTTCTTTGTGTAGCTGCCCCGACCTTTGAGACCATCATGGAGGATCTGGACGTGTGCGTGGGAGAGACCCCCCGGTTCGCCGTGGTGGTTGAGGGGAAGCCAATCCCAGACATCCTCTGGTTGAAGGTGACTTTATTCTTCTTGTTTACTCTGTTATTCCCTCTGCTCTAATTCCTCATTCCCATCCAATGTTCATAGGTAACATATGGGAAGCAACCCTTATGTTTAATGCAATGATAGCAAGCTGTTGTAGTTAAGACTAGATAAAGTTAAAGCAAGTACTAATCGAATATCTATGTATAAGTATAGTATAATATATATATAGAGTAAAATATAGATAGTGTAGTATAGTATAATGTAGTAGTATACGTAGCTATTGTTAGTTAATGATATGATAGATTTTAAATAGAAAGATAGTTCAGTTAATATAATATATATTAGAGGTTAGCTTGTATCATATACACAAACAGTAATTTACTATAATAATTGATGCTAAACTTGACCTAATATAATTTATTCTTAAGTTTAACAAATATAATTTATAAAAAAGTTTACCTCATATCAGTTATACTTAAGTTTGACAAAAATTATTTATACTAAAGTTGACCTGATATTTCAGAATGACGTCCTGCTGGCCGAGAGCAGCCATTACACATTTGTGTACGATGACAACGAGTGTTCCCTGGTGATCCTGAACACGCGCCGAGAGGACTCTGGGGTGTACACGTGCACGGCCAGGAACCTAGCGGGATCCGTGACCTGCAAGGCTGAACTGACGGTGCACGCAGGTAAAGAACACGTGTGTGTGTGTGTGTGTGTGTGTGTGTCTCTGTCCATGTGTGTCCGTGTCTGTGTGTTTGTTGGTTAGTGGTCTGATCTGCGATGTGAGTGGGTTGGTACAATGTCATCTCTCTTCTGAGAACATCTCATCAATTGTTTTCAGCATTTGTGCTTAGAACTTATTTTGTCCCTATTTCCTAGTATGCACTTGATTACTACAAAGACAACAAAACAAACTAAAAAAATGAAATCCTACTTAACAGACTACTTCTGATTTATTTAGATTACATTTTTTTCTTGCTTTGTGCAGCACTTTATTTTAATTACTTCAATTTTGATTGTAAGCTCTGATTGTTCACACCCTCACTTTGGATAAAAGAATCTGCTAAATAACTTAAGATTTAAGAAGTCATACCTATAGGTTTGGTCCATGATAAGAATATCTCAGAATAGCCGGAGAAGGTGAATCACCAAACGCCTACACTGTTCTGACATTATCCTTACAGGCTTCTAAGGATGGTTATGCCACATACTGTATTTGGCAGAAGTGTCAAATCCTATTTGAATAATCATTTATGCATGAAACAAGTCAGAACTGATACAAAAAACATATCAAATAACAAAACTAGTTACATTTCCCCTTAATCAGAATGTGGAAGAATGTTATTAAATTGCAGTTTTTAGATAATTTTTTTGAAAATACTGAATATATCTTGTTTACCAGCTAAAAGGAAAGAGCATCCCATAGAAGACGAGAAGACCATTTTGCGAAAGATGCGCAGAATGACAGATTACTACGAAATCCACAAGGAAATCGGAAGGTAAGTTTGACTTTAATCTTGTCAAAACGAAGAACGATTTTTCAATGAAGAATGATCCATCCATTCTCTTTTCCTCCGAAGAATATTGTATTATATTCATTTGGTAGGGACTTTAAGCTTTTTCAAGTGTGAAGCTAATGCTGGACATAGATATGCCCATATCCTAGACAAGTTAACACTGCTTCCACCATGCCTCTCTCGCTGCCAGAGGTGCGTTCTGCTACGTGAAGCGCGTGGTCCTGAAGGTCGGCAAGACAGAGTACGCTGCCAAGTTTATCTCGGCGCGGGCCAAGAGGAAGGCGTCGGCGCTGAGGGAGATGAACCTGCTCGCCAGACTGGACCACGAGAGGATCCTCTACTTCCACGACGCCTTCGAGAAGAAGAACGCCGTCATCATCGTCACTGAGATGTATCCTTCCTGCTTGATTTTACCCCCCCTCAACACCACCGTGTGACAATTATATAGCTATTACTGTAGTTACAACTCAAGCCACTAGAGGCTGCTAATGGGAAAACTTACATAGTGCAGGTTTAAGAAATTTGCTTTGAACAAAATTTAGCTGTCTTTCCCTTTAACTATTCGTTTTTTTGTGTGTATGTGTATGTGTGATAAACTATAAAACATGCATGTTTATCATATAATATAATTAAATAATAATGTCATTTATTTGATACAATGTAATAATATAGATTTATGCATATCTAAAATTCATCCACCGCACTGATCTAGTTTAGTCTAGTGTAGTCTGATCTAGTCTACTCCACTCTAATCTAGTCTAATCAAATATACTCTAATGTGACTGTGCCTTAATCCATCTAATAAAGATGTCACGAGGAGCTGCTTGACAGATTCGCCAAGAAATCGATGATCATGGAGTCTGACGTGAGTTGGTTTTGTGTGATTTAAAATCAAACATGTAAAAAAAAGCTTTGAGGTTACGCTGTACTTGAATGTATTTTGGCCTCCAGGTGCGCTCCTGTATGAGACAGCTGCTGGAGGGAGTGGACTACCTTCACCATCAGAACATCATCCACCTGGACATCAAGGTGCTACACATACACGCCTTATTCACCCAGCGGCCATTATGGTTCCATCTTGGTTCTAAACACACACTGTCATGTGTGACCAGCTAGCCCATAGTAAATGGATGTACGCCCAATGTGACTTTTTTGCATAGTCACCTATGCAAAGTCGGTACTTAACAAGGAGGCTTCCTGCATAGGTATCGCGGTTATAGGAAGCCTCCTCGCAATTGAGACACAGATATATCTGGTGCGGTGTGTTGCTGATGTGGATGTGTGCTCTGGGGCAGGATAGTCCTAATCTGTTAACAAATAAATGTCAAACAGATTAGAAACGTTTAACATTATTAAAACCTGCGCTACGTAACATTTTCTCCATATATCTCTATATGATGTCATATATTGTAAGCATTTCAACTATTTAAATCAATATAAATAATAAACGTGTTCCAATAGGGGTGAACTGGGAGCGATGTGAAGCGGCTCCATCTTGTCAGATAGCCAAATAATTTCCAATAATAACGTTAATGTTGTCTTCTTTTATCACATGTATATGGCTGTCATCACCCTCTCAATCTCAATACATTGAATATCTGTTCCGCTTGTCTCCCAGCCTGACAACATCCTCATGGGCGACGCTCACAGCGATCAGATCCGACTCTGTGACTTCGGCAACGCGCTGGAGTTCACGCCAGACGAGGCCCAGTACTGCAAGTATGGCACCCCAGAGTTCGTAGCGCCGGAAATCGTCAACCAGTCTCCCGTGTCCAAGGCCACCGACATCTGGTACGGCTCTTAAGTTTCCCCCTGGTAATCGAATTGAAGAATGTTTAAAACTCCCAAGACATTGCTCTTTCATAAAACTATTCCTCTCTATTTCATTTTTTTCTTACAGGCCCATTGGAGTCATTGCATATGTGTGGTAAGTTCATTTTATGTAAATCAGTCAATCAGAAATGTGCTGGCCAGAATATGATCTTAACAATGGTAGCAATTGTGAAAGGTGCTGTAGGCAAGATTTGAGAGTTGTAAAGAGAGACAAAATAAAAAAGGGAGATTTTGAAAATAAATATATCAAAAAAATGTCCTCTTCCTCTCTGCTTTCTCCCTCCCTACGTTTGTCCGCCATTGAAAAGTTTTGCATTCACGCACCTGTGATTGACATGCAAGATTGATTCCCGGAACCAATCAGGGAGGAGGTGCTCAAAAATGATCCGGGAGCAGTCTAAAATCGAAATTGGCTCATACAGAGGCAGGCACACAGAGAACCAGAACAGCACCTTTAATATACCCTTAAGTCCATTAGCTGTTCAGTAACTGTAATAATCGAGCAACTCTAATAATCAAATAAAAATGATAATGCTGTGAACAATTGATTGCCAAAGTACGTTACTGGTGGTTAGTGAATGGAGCTCAATGTGTGTGGATGTGCTTTCAGCCTGACGGGGGTGTCTCCATTCGCTGGGGAGAACGACCGAAGCTCCGTGCTCAACATCAGGAACTACAACGTGGCCTTCGAGGAGAACATGTTTGCTGAGGCCAAGGAAGCGAAGGGCTTCATCATTAAGCTGCTTGTAGCGGACCACCTGTGAGTACAAATAGTCAAATTTGAGTTTAGAAATACCGTTCACAGAACTTACTGGAGAAGCTTTTTAATTTTATGTTATATTATTGAGATTAATCAAAATAATACATTCTGGCTTAACATGTATTCAACAGATGCCTTTATCAAAAGCAACTTGAATATATATTATTTTGTCATTCATTAACAGGGTTAGGCATCTTTCTCAAGGATGCCTACAGGTAGAATGCAGTCATTGAGCCGTGAACCTTTTAGCTGGGAGTCAAAGACCCTGACCACTCGATTATTCTGCCCCCAATGTATGTAATACATCCTCAAAATAAACTGAAATATTACATTTGCTTCTTGTAGGAGGCCTGATACTCAGGAATGTCTCCGACACCCCTGGTTTAAGGTGAGCTACCCTAGTGAGTGTAAAAAAGTCTGTCATACTGGGAGTTTATTGTTGTAATTGAATGACTTGTTGTTGTTTTTGTTGTTGTTGTGTAGACACTTAGCAAGGGAAAGGCTATGAGCACAGAGTCCCTGAAGAAGTTTGTATTTCGAAGAAAATGGCAGGTACGATGTCTTATTCTTCTCTTACATTGAGAATATCCTAGAATATATGTATCTATAAATGTACATTACTAGATTTTCAAAATTCAGATGAAGTCATTTCTCCTTTTAGCGATCGCTCATCAGCTACAAATCCAAGATGGTCATGAGGTCCATTCCGGAGCTGTTGAACGACTCCACCAGTTACATCTCCATCGCGGTTCCCAGGAACCTCAAGGAGGGCTCCCCCCTGCCGTCGTCCTCCTCCGACTCCGACGAGGACATCGACGAGCTGCCCTTCATTCCGATGCCGCTCCACATGGAGTTCTCCGGCTCCAGGGTGTCCCTCAACGACATCCAGGGCAACGAGCAGGAGAACGGGAAGCACAACGGTTCCACCGACTGGTCTTCCGGCGCAGCCCCAGAGCAGCCCATGGAGTTGGAGCCCAGCCTTGCGGAGAAAGACCGTGTCGAAGTCTCTGCCGGCGGCAAGGGTCGCCTGCGCAAGAGGTCCAAGCAGGAGAACGACAAGAGCTCCTCGGATGACGAGCCTCCGGCCGAGCTGCCGCAGCGGTCGGAGCTGTCCAGGAGGCCCCTGCGCCGGGGTTCCAGCATGGAGTCGGACAAACCAGACGCCGGACGGAGACGAGGGGAGCTCAGGCGGGGCGGCTCGGCCGACAGCGCCCTGTTGCTGCGCATCACACCCGAGGAAGGACAAGCTGGGGAAACCCCGCCAGGTGAGGGAAGGAGAGTCCTCAAGAAGGCCGTGTCCATGGAGCTGCCGAGGAGGAGCGCGAGCCCTGGGGGCGCTAATATGAGCCAGGAGGACTATGCCATGAAACTGGAGCTCATGAGGCAGCGGCTGCTTCGCGGGGGGACCGGTGACAAGAAGCTGAGCGGGCTGAGAGGCCCTCTGTTTGAAACGTTGGAAACATCAGAGTGCTTCCCTCGCGCCCCTCGCTTGGGACCGCCTCCCTTGATTAGGGCGGCGTCCAGTGAATGCCCCCCGAGAGAGGAAGCTCCTAAGCCTAAACTGCTCCGCAAAAGCGCTTCATTTAGTCAGGGGGACTCAGAGCCTATCCCCCTGCACCGGCGCTCCGGAGCGCCCCTGGAGATCCCCTTGGCCCAGGTAGAGCAGAGGAAACTCAAGGAGGCCATGTCTATGTCCTCGCTCACCGAGCAGGTGAAGCTGGATTCCCGTCCGGTTACGCCTAGAAACCCTTCGCCCAGGCCGCAGACTCCAGAGTCTGTTGTGCCGGAGAGTCCTACGAAAACGGAGAGCGAGGAGTCCTTGATGGAGAGAGATGCAAAAGCGGATGAGGCTATGAGTGAGAGGATGGATGGTTTGACAACAGACAGTAATTTTGATGAGAGATCAAGCACGAGTGGTTTCTCCGAGAAGGACATGAGCATATCAGAAGACCAGATGATGGAAACAGAGTACACAGGCCAGAGGGAACCTACACCTCCTCCTCCTCCTCCTCCCATGGCCCAAAGCTCTGTGATAGAAGAGGAAATGGAAGAAGAAAAAGAAGAGATAATGGAGGAAGTGGAGAAGAAGACTGTTAATGTTCCCGAGGATAAGGACAAAGAAAATGAAGAAATGGAAGAAGAAGAAAATGAAGTGAATATGCCTGGTAAATCTTCTGATATGATAATCACCACAAACTCCGTTATGGTGACACCTACACACGACTATTCAAGGGTTCCAGGAAGTGTTGTTGCCCCACTTCCAACACCTACACCTGCTGCTGTGGTTGTTCTTCCAGACGGAAGGAGGTCGGCGTACGCTAGCATTATGCAGACCATCATGGTACCCGCAATTCAACCCGAAAATGCATCATCTCCATCAAGCCCCTATACTCCAATAGCTGCTCAAGGATCATCAACATTCCCAACGTTAACCCAAACTACTCTGCCACCTGCTGCTACTGCCCTGTCTCCTCCGTCACCTGTACCTACACCTACACCATCACAAGCACCTCCCCCTGCTGAAATACCCTCTGCCTTCCCTGGTTGCTCAAAGCCAATCATTGTTTCATCCAACGAACACCCCGCGGTCTATTCGCGAGTTGCGTCGCCCGAACTGATCGCCAAAGAACCAAGCCCACCGCGGGCTGTCTCCCAGTCTCTTACACGTGAACTGAATGCCGGACACG
The DNA here is from genome assembly GCA_900323295.1 of Molva molva. Classification (NCBI taxonomy): domain Eukaryota; kingdom Metazoa; phylum Chordata; class Actinopteri; order Gadiformes; family Lotidae; genus Molva; species Molva molva. Next base: position 2,648 of record OOFG01063055.1, on the reverse strand, counting down.
ACTTCCAGGATATAACATCTGAGGAAGTCTTCGAAGCACGCTTCAAAAAGCGTGAGTCGTCGCTGACGAGAAGCTTTAAATTTCTGACTCGATCGAAGAACGAAGACAAACCGCAAGCGGTGTCCCCAGACGCCACGGAGACGGGGGAAGACATATACCGCCCGGGTCCGATCGGGGCGCCTTTGGAATTTGCACCAAGGAGACTTGAGGAAAAGTCCAAGTCTGTCCTGGACCTCCGTGAAGCTCAGAAGGACCAGGGCTTCATGAGGAGGCTCTCTATGCGTCTGAAGAGGACGCCTTCAGCCGAACGCAAGGAAGAGACGGCCAAGGAAGAAGAACAAGCCGCTTCGAGGCGCCGCCTGTCGTGGACTCTGGGACGAAAGGGTTCCCAGGAGAAGAAGGAGGTGGAGATGTCGCGGATGGACGGTGGAGCTGAAGATGTGCAGCCCGGGCCAGAGGACAAGGAGGGGAAGAAACCCCAAGAGTCTCCGGTCCTGGCGATGCGCAGGAAGATCGAATCGACGGTGGCCGGCATCTCCACCAGGATCCGCAGCTTCTCTGAGGAACGGAAGGTGTCGGACGAGAAGGAGCAAAAGCGCACGCCCATCTTTTCCATGCTTCGCCGTGCGGCCTCAGAGAATCGCGGCGTCAAGAGTGTGGTGGTGCCTTCGAACCAGCTGGCAGCTCAGACCAGTAACGGAGCCTCTTCAGAGTCCCTGGACTCCATGTCCAGCCTCAAGTCGGAAACGTCCAAGGGTAGGATGAAACCATCTTCTCAACATCTTCTCAACTTAACTTTACAAGATTTATATTAGTTCTAAAATGCCTTTTTGACAACATTTATCTATCAACACAAATACCTTTTATCTGTGAAATCCTTCTTTATTTTATGTGGGATTTAAATGTGTTTCAGTTGGAGAGGTTGAGCGCAGGTCACGCTGGGATCGCTGGGGCCTGACCAGAGGCAAACGGGACAAGACCGTTTCACAGCCTGACATTCCCACCGCCATCACCAGAGACAGTAGTGGTCTACGGACACGCCAGTACTCCAAGCTGGCCTCCGGTACGCAAGTGTTACTGTAATATGGCTCTGAATTAATAGTGTGATGTCAACTTAATTATTTTGAATTACATATGCTATATGCAAACTGTTCTGCTCAATCCTTTTAGAGTTCACGCTATGGTATCAAGATTTTTTGATTATTTCTGTGTGTGTGTCATATTTTTTATAAATGTTTGCTTCTTTTTTTTCCTTAAATAAACCGTGCAGGGCTGATATCAGACTGTTCTTACATGACCGACATGCTAACCGTTCCCCATCGACATGCTACGACTCTCTTTAAGTCATGCTTACTTCCTGTGTGTGTCCGCTAGACTTTGCTCCAGTGTTTCACATCAAGCTGAGAGACCACGTGCTGCTGGAGGGCGACCCCGTCACTCTCAGCTGCCTGCCTGCGGGAAGCCCACACCCCCACATTGCCTGGGTCAAAGGTCACAATACTAGAACAATACTACTGTGCAATATTCTCATGTTTAATCATTTGTCTCTTATAATTACTATTATGAATCTCAGATGATGATCCCTTATCCACATTGACAAAACAAGTCAGAAACGATGGTTTCACCCAACAGTCATCTGACATTAACTCCAGCTGGTGTGATGTCCCCCAGACAAGAGGCCCCTGGAGATCGACGCCAGGATGAACCTGATCTCCTGCCCCGACGGCCGGCAGCTCCTCATGATCATGCAGACCACCAAGAAAGACGCGGGGCTGTACGAGTGCGTGGCCACCAACCCTCTGGGCGCGGTGTACAGCTCCTGCACCATCTCCCTGGCCCGTAAGGGACCGGGGCCCGCTGGGCTTCCACCTTTGCTTCATCTTGGAAAAACACATTAAGGAGTAGTCGAGTTACAGATGACATTTTTGTAGTCATCTGTTGTTGACTACACAAATGTAGTCAACAACAGATGTTGTTTGAAATACAACTTATATTTTTGTTACACACTACAATGTAACACAAAAGTCATCCTACTCAATCAATTACGTGTGATTCACAGCAGTTACATTCAATACAAATACTCCATACTTTAAGTTCTGCTGGAGCCATTTCATTGTTCTTAAGTATGGGGAACGCCCAGTGTGCTCCTGCTGTATTTCCTTTCTAACTCTTTGATGACCTGTACGTCACAGGCCTTCCCAACCGCCCCGGGACCCCTGAGATCCCGCAGAAATACAAGGACACTGCTCTGGTGGTGTGGAGGCCCTCAGACAACCTGGCTCCATGTACCTACTCTCTGGAGAGGAAGGCAGAGAGTGAGTCCACCCTCCAGTAGTATTTCACATGAATCTTATGTGTCCATACTTCTGCATTCTCAGAAGTATGCAATCCCGTGTTATATTGCTTTATGTCTCAGTTGTTATGTTCAAGGGTATTGAATGTTACCCAGTGAGAATAAAAGGGACAAACACATTAAAGCTGTTTATCTCTTGTCTTCTCTACTCTACTCTTCTCATCTATCCTCTCCCGTCTACTTTTCTCTCTCCCTCTCCTCTATCCTCCTCTGCTTCACTCTCCTCCCCTATTTTCCTCTCTATTCCTCTCCTCTCCTCCTCTCTTCTTCTCCCTCATTTCCCTCCCATCCCTCC
>OOFG01063054.1:0-25288 GCA_900323295.1 Molva molva | reverse complement strand
CGCCCGCACACACACACACACACACACACACACACACACACACACACACACACACACACACACACACACACACACACACACACACACACACACACACACACACCTACACTACACTACACTAGTCGGCCAAGTCGTTTTGTCTCCTTACTGCTCTATGATTCAAACAAGGCCGGAAGGTCTCGGTGGAAAGATAAAGAAAAGATTACAAAAGAAACAAAGAAGCAAGGGAAAACAAAGAAAGAAGAATTCACCTGCATGTCGATGCAAATTGGTTTAAATTATTTAACTGATGGGGGAAAAAAACGTTCAAAAAACGTTTGAACGGGCACTGCACTAGCACTCTTAATAAGATTACAATCAGATACTTGGCATGCTTGACATCTTGTCTGCTTTGTCTTCTTGGCGATAGATGGTTACATGATGCAACTTACCATCACACGACCATAAAATAAAACCTATACAACACATACAATCGCAATCTTACCGCGGGACAACATTTTGCGTGGCGTTTTGTCCTTTTTCTCCTTCTCTTCATTTTCATACTCCTCCTTGGAGGACTTCTCCTCTTCCTTGTCGGACGGACAGCTGATGTGCAGCTGAATAATATCCTGGAAAACGAGATCGGATTAGCAGATAGAAACCAGACTGTTCAATCGGTCAATACAATAAAGCTGACTTATGGTAGGGACAACTGCATGATACGAAATTCTGCATGTGCATATTATATGAATAAAATGTACCGATTCTGGAGGTCCATCGTTGGAAAATGGACCCGAGGACTCCTCACACACCGCGAGACTCCGTACCAGCTTCAGCTTGGCATTAGACTGAAACACAATCCATTCAGTCAATTACACCATACTTCTACTGTAATTAAGCGAATATAGACTGCGGCCTATATGCAAATAAATTACGGTTGTGTGGCCTATTCACGAGTGTGGCCTATATACAAAAGGTGTATGACCAAAATCGGTTGGCGACAATTTAGCCGAGTGGCGATTTCACTCCGCGGTGATTATGCCCTGTATTCTATACAAATACCTTTCAAAACGTTTGTGACATGGTCAATATTCGCTTAATGGCAATCCCCCTCTGGCACAAAGAGTTACCTAGGCTACTGATAATAACAGGCTGCAAATTGGGTTATATACGTCAATTCCAATTTTATTTCTTTTCTGGTGATCTGGTCATCCAGAATAGTGCATTTATCCGCATGCTCTTGAATAGCGCTAGTGCTGCGGTGCAATTTCATTGAAACTTTGCACAATTTTCAAACCACCTTTTTAGTTTTATGATCAAAGCAGTGTGTCTCTATTGGAACTTAAGTGGGTCGTGTTTCCAAATAGAGCACTCACAACGGTGCCGCCATGCAGCCGCGTTATGACTTCCACCACTGCTCAAAACCTTGGCCCGCATCGCAGCGCCATCAATACCACTCATTCAATTAAACAAAGAACAAGACCATCAAATCTTCTGACGTGTGTTGTCCTTTCTACTACGGGACGCTGCCCGAACATAAACATCACATCATTTCAAAAGGCTTTTCACAGACTCATTGATTTGTTATGCCGCAGCTTTTCAATGCAAAACACTTGAAATAAAGTTCAAATCAAAAGAGTGTCTTTGTGAGTCTTTGCAACTTTCAGCAACACATGGGGGCCTTCGGATAGGATTAGATGTACTTAAATTGGGCATTTGTTAGTGCTGCCTTTACACGGGTGCGGCCTAAACACAGGTTTGTGTTTTTCAAGCCTTAGTTGTTAGCAAGTGCGGCTCATGTACGATGTGGTCTACATTTGCGTAATTACGGTATTTACAGCCGCCATTCGCATCCATCAGCACACATTATTAAAGAGAAATACTCATGCAAATGTTTTTTTAACACATTTACAAACATTTGCTTCTAAATGCTTTAGAAATTCCAATATTTGGTACATGGATCATTATAAAATGAATAATTTAATAATTAATTTAATTCAATCTGACCTTTGGCTTTAAAGCAAATTGTAGACATCACTTTTCGGACTGGTAAGTTGTGATGGGCATTTGCTATTATTTATGACATTTTATAAACAATGAATAATAAAAAAATAAATCCTTGTTCCATTAGAATCGACCATGAAAATAATATTTTAGTTGCAGCCCTACCTGCTTATATTAGCATTATAATATTTAATGTCAGATATTTATTTTTCAATAGAATATCAAAAAGCGCCCCGTCCCCCTTTATGTTGTGCTGCATTAACTCTAGTGCTGAGGAATAGCTGTTCTACACTCATTACAAAGTGGCTGATTAGGACGGGCCCCTGGACAGATGGTAAACTCAGTAAGGTGGGAACAAACGAGGGATCCAGCCTTTCACCGATCAACATATTAAAAGCAACGTGTCCTTCCAGTTTACGAGGATGCTACTAAATGAGTCTCGTTTCACACTAATAACAACAGATAGTCGCTGACTCAGATGTGCAATATCAAATATTATCATCGTTTGGACACTTTTCTAAGTGTTTCTACTTTAACGACACCAAAACCTTTCAACCTTGGATACAATACAATACAATATATAATACAATAATTTCACATAAGGGCTAGATGAGAATCCCCCTTGATGTATGATTCAAGCCATTAACAAAAGTACAAGTACCTTAGGCCTTTTCCTGCTATGGCTGTGGTTAGGCGCCCGTCTCTGTGGGTAAAAGACAAAAACATTAGTCCTGCTATGTTCCAACTTATTTTGTAAAAATGCCACAATATGTTACAATTATGTATACATAGAGCCAGTCAAAAAAAATCTTGAAAATCCAAAAAGTAGTACCCCTCTTCCATCCCCTCCTCTCTCCATCGCTGGGTCTCACCTGTGCATCGTGCAGGGAGCCGTCATCGGGCTCCAGGCCCTCCCCGGCCCCATCCTTGGTGGCCTGGGGTTGAGGGGAGCCCATGCCTCGGCTAGAGGGCTCGGTGAGCGGCCCACTCTCTCCCTGCTGCTGGATGTCCGTTGCCAGGCTTACTGACATCTTTCTGGGGAAAGGGAGAGGGTGGGGGGAGGGGGCTGGAGGACCCAGCAGAGGCTTGGGTGGTCAGGGAGAAACGAAAGAAATGCAGGTGTGTTATTTTGGACTTTATCCATTGGACATGTGAGGGGTGAGACAGAGAGGGAGCTGCTAAGCTGCCAACAGGTTCATGCTACTAAGCTGCTACTACGGTATAGAATACCTGTGGATGGTATCAGATGTGCGCTGACTCGCAGGGCGGATGCCACCAGCAAGGAGGAGGGGATCCCACTAGAGTGGAGTCGCGGGCTGGGCTGCAGCAGGAGGGGCACGGCAGTCCATGGCAAGTCTGGAGCCTTAGAGCTGGAGGCATCAGTTACAACGACAAGGTAAATTAGAGAATAGTTTGTTACTTTCTAGTTAACCATCTTTATGGCTTCAGGATTTCATAATAATACAGATCGTTCACTTTGGTCATTATTTGCACAACAAAATTCCATTGACCGTGCCATAATCCCCATGGAGTGGATGTTCATTGTTGAAAATCTATAGTTGTATGCAAAAAATGTAGACAGATCTTAAACAATCAATGGTGTCTTCATTTTTAAATGAATGACCATCTCAGAACTTTAAAATGAACGGTTATTTTTAAGTATTATATTAATCATTTCTTACTGACTTCTTTCTTTATTGATTTGTAAAAAGGTAAATAGAACAGACAGCACTTACTCAAAACCGTGTTCAGAGAAGCCCAGAGCAGGAATTAATCCTGGCTCTGCCCCGCTCTCTATAGTGACAATTTTGCTTATTACGATAGCATCTGCAAATGCTTCAAGGCCGATTTGGGCTACAGTATTGATCAAAGACTACTGTGGGCAAAGGGGGCTAACTGTTACGCTCAAGCAAACCAAACATTTTCACTTGGTTCCTTCTTCCGCTTATTATTAGTTTGGAGAGTTACTGCTTCACCACATTCAGTTGGTTTCAGCGGTGCTCACTAAGTTCCTGGACATAAACTCTTGACTCATTTTCCATATTTCTATTGTTGAATATCTCATCAGCAAAACTACTGACCCTCCGCACTCGTTTGCCTCGGTAATCATAGCATCAGGAACAGTATACTATTTTCACACATAGAATCCCCGACAATCCAAAATAAATTTACACTGGCATTTTACATTTCATTTACTGCAACACTAGACAATACTAAGACATCCAAATAATAATGGACAGAGGAGGTATTGTTTACTCACTACGGATCCATTACAAAAGTCATTCAGCAGAAATTATATTTCAGCGATTTTTGTGATGCACCATAACTAAACAATATTGAAAAATGACTGTTTTAGAAGCTCAAGTGTAATGCTATTCCAGTAAGAATATCCTGGTAAATCCTAATCATCGTTTCCAAGATGAAGCATAATAAAAAAATATGTAATCTTTGATTGCAAACAGATGAGTTGTGCAACTAAAATAAATCATTATTCAAAATAACTAACACCACACACCTATTACACAATGACATCCTGACAACCCCACATTCCCTAGGTGCAAGATCGACCAGAAACACTTAAAATCAACAACATCACAACCGGTGAAAAGGCACAAAAGTAGCAGGCATATTTACAGCAATCGGGTGGAACTGAAGGGGCAGCGGTTAGCTAGCCAGACTAAAGTGGGACAGGAAGGGAAACACCGACCGACCAGCCCCCACCTGAACGTTCTTCTGGAGCCTCTCTCTCTCTCTCTCTCACTCTCTTGCTCTCTTCTCCGTCTCCGTCTCAGTGCAGTTGCATGCTCTGCCTTCCAATGAGGAGTCCTGGAGACCGAGAGGGAAAGAGGAAGACACGGGTGACGTCATTTTTCACACATCCAGTGACTCATCGCTGCTGCTGCTGCTGCTGCTGCTGCTGCTGCTGCTGCTGCTGCTGCTGCTGCTGATGATTCTGTAAGGCAGAGCTGCTGGAAACGCTGAGCCGATTGGCCAATACAAGTGCCTGGGCAACCATTACAAAAAATAAAGTCGATATTTATTCAATGAAACCAAAGATGTTGCAAAAGTGCATTTCTCATTAAAATGGGTTTCCACAAACTGCTGGCATCAGTACTATTTGAAAGGCTAGTGTTATCTCCCATCACAAAGTAACTCATTACTAAACCTCCATGTTAACAGCATCTATGTAGTATTCCAGATGTTAATCCACTTGTCTAGCCAATCATTATGGTAACCAAGCCTTACTGAAGACAGGATTTGCTATGGTTTTGCCATTGGGTATTTTGCCAACTAATCACATGCAATCTACTCAATTTGGCCAGTATCCAATCCAAGAACAAGGAAATACATAATACCACACAACAAGAAATGTGGCGGCAAGTTGGCCAATCGGCTCAGTTGACTATACCCTACAGAGTCAGCCACTCACACACTTGGAATGCTGCCCTCATCAATCACAACCCCCTCATCATCTTCCAATTACAAGTTCCTTTTAATTTAACTTCCTCCAATCAGAGGGAACAGCTTGAGCTCTGTCACCTCCCTCGTCATGAACGACAACCTGTTAATTACAGCGCTCATCATCATCGAATTATGTTTTGTCACACACACACATACATAGGCACACTCTGCGTTTTTAAACAAGCTTTGCTGGGACACATGGGGGTTGGGGACCACAAACACCTAAGGGGTAAACATGCTGTTGAGAAACACTCAATCTGACCTCAGAGATCCAGTTCCTCAGAGTTTTAGTTCACGCCAAACAGTGGATGTTTTTAGGGCTGAGAGAGAGAGGCAGAGAGAGAGAGGCAGAGAGAGGCAGAGAGAGAGAGAGACAGAGAGACAGAGAGGCAGAGAGACAGAGAGGCAGAGAGACAGAGGCAGAGAGGCAGAGAGGCAGAGAGAGAGGCAGAGAGGCAGAGAGACAGAGACAGAGACAGAGAGAGATAGATAGATATTGGGATTCCCGGTGTGGGGAAGACCCAGGCAATGCAACAGCAAGGGCGTCATCAGCCTTCTCGGCAGCAGCAGCAACGCACTGCATCAATGACCAGGACACCCACACAACCTCGCCCCGCTCTGCAGACAGTTACACAAGCACGCCATGCAGCAGCAAGCAAAGCACAACAGAGCCAAGATATCTACGCAGATACACTTTCTACTTGGCTACAGACACAGCGTATTGATGATTCACCAGGGGCTTTGGCTGCTTCTTCAGATATTGATGTATGCATATATAAAATCCTCCACGCGGATACACACTGCTTGCAATGCAAGTGCCTAATGTGGTGTAAATCGGAAATTTGATTCAAATATTCTCTGCAATGACTGAATGAATGAGCAGAACATACACACAATGAATGGGATCTCCAAATGGTGCTCATGAATGAAGCAGCCTACCCTATTCACTCCACCTCAGCCCGCACCTCTCTCTCTCCCTCTCTCTGTCTTTCACATTCTCTCGCTTGCTTGCTCTCTCTCCTCCTCCTCCTCCTCCTCCTCCTCTCGGCACTCTGCGCCCCACTTCCCCCACACGGACATGGGTTGCCTAGGAGACGGTAACGTCATTCTCAGCTGCTGCCATTTGCGTCGAGCGAGCACCAGTAAGAGGGGCAGGGAGAAGGATGATATTAAAAATAAATATGTGGATTACAGTGTGCGCTAAGTGCCAGAGAGGTGGACAAATAAACAAATAATTTCCTTTCGCCAGAAGGAAACAAGAAAAAAATAATAATAAGTAGCTCACAAGCGAACACAATAAGGCACCAGGTTGCTAGACAAATTACACCTTTTACTCACACATATGGTTTATTCAGTACACTTGCTTTTGACTATACATCGACATTCTGCATTACACTTAATGCCTAAACAAGTAGCTTCAGTAGCTTTCTCCTGCCCTCACATCCTTCCAAGAGTAAAGAAAAACTTTACTATATCCAATGGTCAGCAAAGAATACTCGAAGGTCTTTCGCTCGTATTACACCTTTACTGAAGTGATAGTACAGGGTAGTGCACAGGAATTAGTTACACCTTCATGAGAGTCACATTTTGGCTTTAAATGTAGTTCAAAAGGGACAAGGGAAAATGCACTGAAAGCTTACATTCAAGTTTACTGGGACTTTCTTAAAGAAGAGGCTCAAATAAATGCAGTAAATGCATATGCACTGGTGCAATTTCATTTTTACAATGTATTTCGCTGAAATGATCAATGTTTTGGAACAAGCGTATGCAATTGAAACCAAAGCAAAAAATTGCTGGCGGAAGTCTTCATAGCTTGACCACAAACACACCACAGGTTAAACCACACACGAGCAGTGTAGTCCAGCAGCAGCATTCATGAAGCAGTGCAGGGCACTCTGACCCACTTCAGGGCATTAGCGTCCTTGGCAGCTCCACCAATACAAGCTTGGTGGATGACAAGTCAGTAGCTGACAGCCACAGGTCATTCCCTGCCCAGCCCACTGTGTCAGGTTACCGCTCCAAACACAGCCGATGCTGGACGGTTCACAATGAGGGGATGTGAGCGCATGGTATTGGGAGGGTGGGGGGTAAAAAGGGAAGGTTAGTAGAGTGATAGATATTAAACCTTTCCAGTTCTATTTTCGGGCTATGTCTCCAAAAAGGACATCTGCATAGTTGAATTATTGGACTGAATGACCATGTGACAGCTACCAATAAACAAGGTGGACAATAGATAAACAGCTACCAAAGATATGGAAAAGATGTATGAAATTGCCACTATGTGCATTGCACGATGTCTGGCATCCTTGTGTAGTGGCAGAGGATTCAGAAGGAGCAACAAGTCGTTTGGATACATACAACACTGCATTTTATAACTGTTCAATTTGTTGTTTGATCACCTTCAATGATAATTGACTTATCACATTCTAATTAATAGAAAGTACTTTCACATGAAAAGTGCTTGTACAATACAGGGCAAAAAAGTGCAGTGTATGGCCATCAGTATGCTAGTCAAGGAGGATATGTGCAGCAGGTACGTCACTGTCAAATTTAGCTTGTCCAGGGCAAGCTGGGTCATGGTCTTTGCAATAGTTAGCAACAGGGCATTCCACAGAAGTGAGAGGAATTTTTGTGCACACTGGGGGCACTAACATGTATTTATACATGAAATTGTAATGTTGTGGTAATGTGTATGTGTGCATACTGGTTTAAGTAATAGTTTCCCTCATATGACAACTAAAAGTAAAAGATGGATTCTTTGTTATCTTTGTTATCTTTGTTATCTTTTGGACAACAATAAGGGTCTAGAGCACCAAATGTGTTCTGCCGTTCACTCATTTCCATTCCACTGCATTAGCTTATTACCAATCCTTAGGGGAAAATCACTTCACATAGAGTTGCAAAACGGCTTGGGTGGGTGTTGAAGGGGCCTTCACATTAGTACATAGTTGTGCCCAATATCCTCCTTATATCAAAGTTATAGTCAATCATCATAACAGTTCTAGTCTGCACCAAGAATGCAATATAGTCCCTGCCTAGCCTCCGAGTGAGAAATTAAGATGAATGGAACCTCAACATAATTCACCTACTCAGTATTCTGCAGAGCACAGAGCCCGTTTGACAACATCACAGAAAACCCATTTCACAAAAAGAAAAGCAAGCACAAGCAGACCATGTCCTCACAGTAGACGTTGCAGGTGTATTATAGCGCACCAGTGTTTGTGGTTTATGTGTGAATGCACGTCAGACAGGATTCCCCCTTTTGCGTTGGCTACAGTACAGTGTGTAATGCCCCCACAGATCCGGTCTGGAAAAGGTTGAAACACTAGTGGGCGAATGGACTGGGGTGTGGCACTGTTCAGTCAGACAGACAAGAACACGTGTATCCATCAGTCCATACAGCAACCGTTCATGAAAAAGGCCAACTCGCACGTGCTCACGAGTTTCACTCGCCAAGTTTTCCTAATTACCTCCTTTTTAAGTAAATTAGGAAACTGGCATCTTCCCCAAACCGAAGGCTCCGAGGCTCGGTGGGAACGTGCGCTCCTCCACCACGGTTAGTGAGCGGGAGCCGGGGTTCCGTTCTTTTACTTATTGCCTTTCTTCATTTCAGAATCCGTCATTATCCCACCACCTCCGTTATGTGTGCTCGCTCGGTTCAGCGAGGATACCCCTGCCTGTCATCTGCCCCCTCTGCCTCCAACCCTCCCGTCCTCTCATCCTTTGGTCCACCCACCACTCACTGTTTTGTTTACTTTCTCCCTTTTCTCTGCTTTTTCTTCCTCGTTTAATGTGTCCTCCCGATTGTCAGCCCTGCTGCTGACGCCATCCTCCTCCGCTCAGCCAACCCACTCAGTCCTGTGGGATGAGCTCTGACTCATTCCCTCCCTCCCTCCCCACAAACCTAGCTACCTTTCTGTCACTCGCTTTCCAAGTTCAGCAACCTCTCTCTCTCGTTCCTTAGTTACACCTTTGTTTCTCGCCCTCTCCTCAGTCGCACCTCACCTCTATCTACCACCTCTTGCCTGTTCACACCCTACGACTCTCTACCTCCCGCTCCTCCCCTAGTTTCACTAAAAGTATCTCCCTCTCTCCCTCCCCTTCCTTAGTTACTCCATGTGTCTCTCTCCCACCACGCTTTACCAGGCTAAATTCGTCTTTCTCGGCAAGAATGAGAAAACAGGCATCAGAGAAATGAGAGTGGGCCTAATGGAACCACAGAACGCCTCGACAATGTATGCAAGGGGATGAGCATGTCAAGTTCTCCCTTCTACATAATGAATAGGTGGCAGAGGAGAAAGGGGGAATCCTTAACTGGCATGCGTTATTGATGAGGCTCGCAGCACTGCCAGGTGGAGAGGATTAGATTGGGAAATGAGCAAAAGAACTAAACATTTTACACGACACTAGTTTCCCCACTGATGTCATTCAGCACTATTTTATGCCCATCATTAGCTCCTTCTTATGTCCAATAATGGGCATATGCAGGTCCAACAGAAACGTCTTCTTCTCAACCTGTATTTCAGAAGCTAGCCCTTGGGGAGTATCTTAATAACAGCAACAGAGCACACACAAGACTTTTAAATTGGCAGATTAGCAGAGAAGCTGAAGACTGTCACACATGGAGAAACCAAATAGAAACAACTCGGAACATAGCTTCAGCCCTAATGAATGCCATCTGAACACTAAAAGACTATATTTAGTGTTTGGGGAAGGAGCCAAATGTACTATGTTTTTGTGGCATGTGCCACTAATGTAGCAAAGTGACCAGGAAAGGTTCACTGCATGATACTCTAATTTGGTTGCACAATCTCCAGGCCATCACATGTACCTAACAAGATGGCAGCATAATTTAGCATAATGCTTGCTCTAAGCCAACATATGGAAATAAATGGGGGTGGGGGGGTTAAGCTGCATCATGTGTTCTAATGTGAGAATTTGGTGTTAGTACAGAAGACAATAAAATAAGAGGATTCAAAGAACAATGTTGCCTCATGGCGTCAACATCAACAAATTACCTGAATGGACACTGGATAAATGACCATTCCCTCATTACAATCCATATGCATTCTCTTTTGTTAGGAAGGTGGGGGGGGGGAATGTAAGGGGAGAAAAAAAACATGATCGAAGAGGGAGAGCGAAACAGGAGAGTGAGTCGGGAAGAGAGGAGAAAATTCTCAATGATGAAACAGTCTGTGCCGTTAAGTGATTGGACTAGGCCTCCACCAATGGAGAGAACAGCTCCATGGCAACAGGCTCTGTCACCAAGAGAAAAGCAGCCATACCCCTCAATCCCCCCCACCCACTGCGTGCACGCACACACACACACACACACACACACACACACACTTATAGAGCTCAGTGTATTTACCAATGTACAAACACACCTGGTATTCACACAAACACTAACACGCAGGTACCGGGACTACACAGCAGCGGTGGCCCACTTACAACTGCACACTTCAGGTCCTTAAAAAAACTGCTCAATCTTGCAGGCCCACAAGGGCTCAGGTACAAATGCAAGAAGCATCACTGTAAGAAGGCTTTCGTGAATATGATTAAATGTTTCTTTAAAATTACAAATCAATGACATACATTAATGAGGCTAATTAAGAAAGACATTTAGATTGAAGAGACCCTAATCACAAATGCAAGCCTGTGAATTAATTGTGTTTTGATGGCAGTGACATTATTGTATTTTTTAATACTACAATTATAGAACCAATGTCTGCCTATAAGATTTCCCCACTTGAGGAGTTCTGCCATTTTTGTAAATGTAGTTACATTTTACAAGTAAGACGAAGAAACCTTTCTTCTTAGAACGGTATCAACCTGAACATTGTTTCACAATTCTAATAAAGCGCTTTTTATGTCAGAATCTTCTGCAGATTTGGGATGAGAACAAACGACCATGCCTTGCTGACTGTGCTAACAAGCTGTAATGGTAAAACATGAAAACACGAAAGATAAGGTATCTCAAATTTAGTACAGTACGACATGAAATCGATTGAACACGTAGACAAAGATGATGGCTCACGCATTTAAATTGCTTTAGTCAGTAAACAAGAACCAATGTTTTGATTATCTTGGCTGCAGCAGTCCTATTATGTTATAGCAGAACTTCTGTTATAGCAGAACTTCTATGAGAAACGGCAAAAAGCCTGGGCGGGAAACCAGAAACTGCAAGTGGCGGAGTTAAACCTTGTTTCCTGTTTCGTTACAGATATTCTCTACCTAAGAAACAGTGTATTTTAGCCTATCAGAACAGTGCCTATCTTTTCATGTCCCCATCACGCTGGGTCTGGAAAGCAGTGTTTATGCTTCAAGAATGATCTTCCTCTTGGCGTTATTATCCACAGTCACAGAATTAGCTTTCACTGTTATGCTGACAACATTCCTATTGGATCAAACAACTCATCCCAGATCCGGATGGTTGAATATTGCCTAACTGCAATTAAAAGATGGACGGCCCAAATCTACTCGCAGCTTAAAACTGGGAAAAACTGAGCTGAAAATGACCAGCTCGAAGAAACAACAAACAGAATTTGAGGACGTCACAGTGTGTTTTGATGGCTCTGCTATCTCCTAAAGTTCCTGTGTCAAACATCTTGGCGTCTTGTCTGACCCTATGCTTTCTTTTGATCAACATGTAAAAAGTAATACCAGAACTGCATTATATACAGTTCGTATCTAATGCAATGCATCTAAATCATCTTAGATACATTGCTAAATCAGACCAATGTTATCCGCAGCAGATGCAGAGAAGCTCATCCAAGCATTTATATCGTCTAGACTAGACTTCTGTAATGCACGGTTCTCAGGTTGGCCAAACTCCATTACGAAAAGCCTCCAGCTTGTGCAGAACGCTAGGCTCCTATCGACCCCTAAATCGACCTGTTAGCCAGCACTAGCCTAGCCCTGGTGCCGATAGGTACTAGATTATATGTCCCCTACAACTTCCTTGTCCACCCTGCCCATCTAAGCCCCAGCTGAGACTAGCAGCTAGCCAGCACCTCATCGCCATGGACAATACAAATTTTAAATTTTTAAAATTGTACTTAAAATATTTGCTTGTAATACTACTGTATATGTCAATTATGGCACCCATTGCACTCCTAACCATCCCTGGAAGGTGGAATCCTCCACTCTGCGTTCCTTCTTAAGATTTATTCCTTGATAATAAAGCACTTTCTAGGGTTAGGGGGTGTCATAAATATATATATAATATATGGCCTTTAAAGCCCTTTGAGATTGTAACTATGATTAAGGGCTATACAAATAAAATTTACTTGACTATCGACAATGAATATGGAATGAGGCTTGAAAGGATATACACATTCCTACTGATCACCCATTTAGAGGGTTTATTGGTCGATTATGATCGGAGGTGTATCCATGTCTACAAACACGCGATTCCCTGGTCAGCCCATGGTTTAAATCTTAGTTTGATTGGCCATGATCAGACTCAGGTCTTGGTCGTGTGCATGCGTGTGTGGTGGGCTCATATAGCACACTAGATTTGTTCTGTAACATACAAAAAAGATATTACAAAACATAACAGTAAAGACAAGGAAATTGCATTTCCAAGAGAGATTCAGTCAAATTCCTGATTCCTTATGCAAAATATTTATTTTTTATAGTTTTGTGTATCTTTCTGTTAAAAACATAATTGCATTTTTGTTTCTCTTAAGCATTAAACAAAATTACAAATTGTAACAAGTAGGCTGTGCAGTTTTTATTTATTTAATGGGAACCTACACCCTGACCACACACATTTGTATTTACACTGTCAGATCATGTAACAGTTCTGTGATTGTTAATGCAACGGGAGTAGGGATGCACCGATTTATCGGCCGTACATCGGCTGATATTCACCTTGTTGACTGCCATCGGCAAATATGATGACATTCACCAATGTCAGTGGCCGACGTTTATCTGTTGTGTGGCATCAGATTTGAAACAGTAATTTTTCACAAAAATATGTTTGGTCATGTGAAAGAAGGTTATATTAAAATGCTGTTTCATAAATGTGTGTGATTTTATAGTTAAGATTACTTTGTGTCCCTGGCACAAAAGGACGAATAAATAACAACAAAAACATCAGTATCAGCTTTCAGCCATATTGTTATTTAAAGCATCAGTATCGGCCCAGAATTTCACAATCACATCCCTAAACAGGATAAGTTGGAAGTCATGCCACCAACCACCTGCTGGAAATCTGTCAGAAACGCTTTCATTAAGCTCATTCAATACAATGAAGACATGTTTTATAATGAAGACATGAATTAAACTCTGGATTAAAATGAAAGCCTTATGATTGTTGATAGGCATACAAATCTATTAGACACACATACAGACACGTGCGAACACACGAGAATACAAGCAATTCTCACACGGGTTATGGAAGTGTGTAGATGACCCCATAACACACTGTCTGCTTTGCGTTCTGCTCTGCACTGACCCGATTGAAGCCGTGACTAACAAGAAGGTCTGCTTGAACTGGACCCTGCCGTCAACAGCTTGAGTACCCAGAGAGAAAAAAAAAAAGGGCCTCCAATAAAATGTCTTCGCTGATGGAAAGCCATGGCTCCTTCCTCACTGACATATGGGGACTGAGGACAGAAACTTGGCATACATTATTACCAATAAACCGAACACCTATCACTAAGCAGAGTGACAGCTTTACTTTCATTTCAATAAACCTAGAAGCTTGCTCACATGGGAGAGTGTATAATTAGGGTATTCCGGTGCCTTTGCCCACTAGACATGAATCCGTTCCCACATTGGTTCAAACATAAGTTGACTTAGCTTGCAGTACCGTATTAGTTAAAAACAACAGCCTACCTGGTTTTATTAAATGTGTTTGTATTATTATTTTTCAAATAGTTTTTTTTTTTCTAAATGAGACTTCAAAAATGGGGGGTCATCTTATTATTTGGGTCGTTTTTAATTTGGGTCAATACGGTAATAAAAAAGCTGCATCCAGTGGTTACACAAACTCTTTAAATTGGAATTGTCTTCCCTTTTGCTTCAACGTTTTCCTGCATCCCTCTAGGAAGACAGAATGAAATACTATTTACCGGTATCTTCTGCACTTCTAATGAACCCAAAATTCAACCATAATACAGATTTGTCGAGAGAGCTGTCACCACCTTCCTCTTAGATAATAAGCAACCAGCGAGCTTTCACTCTGGGTCTCTGTGGTCATGTACTTTGGTCACATAGTACTGGGTGCAGTAAGGTATTTTGTGGATAACCCTTCCCTATAGGGTAATATATTAATATGAAGAGCACTGGCCAGCAGGGCAAAGGAGCAGTCAACAGCTCCATCACTGGGGCTTTCCTGAAAGGTCTCACCCAGCCATGCAAGCAGGAACCCTATCCCCCAGGGAAGCAACACCAATTACACCACTGAAGCGTATATCAGAGCTTGTATTGCTCAAATGTCCCACTTCTCTCTCCTGTACTCACTCTGTGATCATGACTGTCTGCACTCAGAATCTACCTTAAAATAAAATGGTGAAACAAATAGTGGGATAAACCATCAGCACTCAAGCATCCTTCTTTTCGTTTTCCTAGCACTATCTTCTTGGTCCTTCTCCTTTCATTCCGTGGCCAATGACAAGACCCTTGACGGGGCTCAAAAAGTGACCTAAATAAATGACTAGGCTACCTTACAGCTTGTCTAGTCAGCTTTTTTATTTTTCTATAAGTAAGTATATAAGTGTCTTTATATTCTCATATTCTCTGTCCAGCTAAAGCAGAGGTTCACATTGCAGGTGCACAGGTACTTTGTGCAAGTTGAGGGTCTCACAACAGGGTTTCCCATTAATAGGAAAGCCTGGGTTTCAAGTTTTGGCATGAGCCCAAAAAACCTGATAATCAGTGACTGAGAAGATTACTAGTCACACTTTTAACAACCTCTGCTGACAGCTCATTTAAAACAACAAGCCGAACATTCAAGCCTAAATAATTCAGAGTCAATAAGAGACTTCAGCAATGCTAGCAACCACAGCACAGAGCAATTAGTGATCAAATGTGGAAGGTGAGAATATGTTGCATTTTTAAAAAGGGCTGTTAAAGAAATGATTGCTGTACTATAATTGTCAATTAATAAATAAAGCAGATGGTAGAACAATGCAGTCTTCAGTGATGGACACATAGTTAAATCTCATTCTTAACTACTTGAAAAAATACCCTATATGTCTTTTTAAGACAAACCGATTGTTTACTAAAATAATTATGCTACGTATAGTAGATAAGCTTAGGTAGCATTATATTCTTACAAACAAATGCACACTCTTTATAGGTTACCATCATGCATTGAACGCTGATAGCTGCAATACTGAGCCATAAAATGTACCCAAAAAAAAGTTTCCCTATGAGAGCAAATTGGATTTCAACACACCATCATATTATCTGGAAAATTCCTAAAGAAATTTACTTTCAGTCAATATTTATTCAGCTACAAAAGGCATGGCAAACCCACTTCTTCACTCTTGATGCATTGCACTTAAAATGTAATTCCCCAAGTATCACTTCTGGCGGGACATTTATCATATACGCTGTTCTGTTGAAAAGCGTGAATATAAGGGATATACATGGCCAGTGGTTGTATGTAAAACTATGACACTCCAAAAATACACGTCAGTTTAGTAGAGTTTAAACTCATAGTACAACTAAGAACCAGAACATGGATAGCTTAATGTAGCTATACCATTTATGTTAAATAATGCAGTTCCCTGTTGAATTTGAACCTTGGAACACAGTTACAAAGTTTTGACTGCCCTTAATGTTTGTTATGCAATTTCTACAACAAACACTATTTTAAAAAGTGTTTGTGGATTTTCCCCTTTATAGAGCCTTTTCTGGAACCAAATTTCCTATTAGCAGAGAGACCACACTGCTCTTGCTCTGCATATGCAACTAGTGCAGACATTTGATGGACCTAGTCCATCAAATGTCATTGATGACCTGCCAAACTAGAACTCAGACACCCTTTGTGAAATCTGCCTCACTGCAAAGTCAAAACAGTGGTGGTGGTTGTGCAAGGGCCTCTTAAGAGGGACTGTGAGGGCAGCCATCCAGCCAATCAACCAGACCGGCTGCCCCTGCTGGGCCAGGAGTCAGTGCAGTCTTTGTCACACCATAGCGTGTCCACTCCAAAAAGGCCAGAAGGAGGGGCATCAACCAGCCGGCCATCCAGTCAATGAAACCATTATCTAGCCATCAGAACAGGACTGGTTTGTCTATTAGTCTTCCAGTCAGCATCACATTTGATGTCATAGTTTTCTCACAAGAAGAAACACAGCATGACACGATAAAGCAACAACACATGGTAAGCCAGGTCCATGTACAGTGCTGCCATATCTCGGATTAGGATGTAGAGTTAATTAGGGGAGTTGCACACAAAACTTGAGCACGATCACGTAGGTGACCTAGCCGTGGCGACAGGTCTGCTTCTCACTGCGCTCCACCATCTGCTTCCTGCAACCAAAACCACCATCCCCAAAGCTTGTACTTGCTTTCCTTATGTACACTCTCCTCTCCATCCTTTCTTAGCTCCTCTCTATAGGGAACCACCCATACCAGTAAACGTAAGGGGAATGCTTAATGCAGCTTGCCTATCAGTATCTACCTTGCCTTGCCCTTCACCACCTTCAGCTGTTCATTCAAATGCCACCAATTTTCTCTATCCTAAAAGCTGCTGTAGGTAAGATTTGAGAGTTGCAGAGAGAAGAAGAGAGCAGAAGAGAGCTAAATAAAAAACAAAAAAGCCCCCCCTTCACCTCGGCTCCATGCCTCCTGATGTTTCTCGGCTATTGAGAAGTGTTGCATTCACGCACCTGTGGCGGCGCTATGATGCCCGCATGTGACTGACAGGCAAAATGGATTCCCTGAACCAATCAGGGAAGAGAGGCCCCGATTGTTCAGAAATGAGCCGGGAGTGGTTAAAAAGGTAATCGTTACATTTAATATAATATTATTTGTCTCATGCAGAGCCAGGCGCAGTCAACCAGAAACAGATATTCTCACAGAGCATTTCACTCACTAATAGCTGACAGATGGCTATGGCATTTCTAACAAATTGTGCTCAAATAATAGCTCTTAAATGTTACCTAAAGCACGTTTAAGCATTGATTCTCCCCAAAACCATTCATTCATTGTGGTATGCAGTGAATTGGATATTAGGAAATTGTTCCGCCTCAGAAGAAATCAGTGCTATCCTCGTTTATCTGTATCCATTAGCTACACTGGTACAGTAAAGGTTCTTGCTCTACCTTTAGAGTCAAAGACAAAATATGATTTCAATGGCTTTGAAGAAAATCAAGACAAATATCAAAACAACTCAAGAGAGCCAGAGATCAAAAGAAGGTGAAAGTATGGAAGCAGTGTGAAATAATCAAAGTGTATACCATTGATAAGTCTCTGACAATACACCTTTGCATGTTCATCTAAAGTTGAGTTCGAAAGGAGTGTGAACCTGCTGACTTCAACGGCAATTACGGCAGCAGCTGATCTGGGGGTAGCTATTGATTTTCCGCAACGCCTCTCATCCAGTAGCTTACTCCCATTCCCTGCTCGGTCGCTTTTCCCACGGACGGATAATTGTTATGCAAGAGGGCGGCTTTCCAAGCATGCAGTACCTGGGAACCAGTTACCGAAAAAATAACCAAACAAACATCAAATGCACACATGGCCATATCGACGGAGGCGTGTTCACAGCAAGAACCATGAGGGAGAGGATGGATTTAAGCTGGACGCTTCGGCCACATCAGTCATCCCAGCCTCACTCTCTCAGGGGACTGAGGGGCCAAGTGTGTAGGCTGGGGGACATAAGGGAGGAATGTTGAAGCAGTCCCAGCTGAAATGGAGTTTGTCTATCTAGTTTGGGTGTTTCTGTGATCTATATCCATTGGTTGGATTTGCAACTGCAAAAGGACGTATTTCTAGCACTAGTCCTTCAATATGCTAATAATGCAGAAGAACAAGGATACACGTTAGGACTTGAGCTTTCAACGCTAAAAGAAACATCTGTTAGGGATATGTTTAGACTGTAATGGTTGGCATCCAAGCACTATATATTTTTTTTTGCAATGATTCTGCATCCTTATATTCACAATAATTTTTAAGTGATAAGTAATATGTGCAGTAACTGCAAAAACGTGCAGTGGTGACATTTATTTTGAACCCCAATGCAAAAGTGAATTCAATCTTTTCTCCTGTGTGTACACAAAGACATGGAAAATGTGCCAGGCGATGAGAAAGGATAACACGGAAATCAACTTTACAACAAGTGAACAGTTGACAGGGAAATCAAGTTATTTGTGGTTAACTCGCACTGCAATCGTCATCTTTTTGAATAGAAAAAACGTGTCAAAAGCAGAATTTTTCTGTATGCAGTCAACACTTTTACGCATGTCTAAATACTTAAATTACGACGAATAATCTGTGCTCAAAAAAATATTATAGTTTGGAAAAAAAACATGTATATACTGGAATCGTATATGAGCCAAGGACAATTGTACCAAGTAATCAGTCATATAAAAAAAACATGTTTTCTAAAGCTAAAACAGCACTTAAGACAAGAGGAGCATTTGCTATTTATAGCAACAGATTTTGTATTAAAGAGGACTCTGCTGCTGCTGCTGCTGCTGCTGCTGCTCCGGCAGTCTCCTTTTCTTTCTCTTACCGTATGTTGGTGCACATTATGGTCTAAAACGTGGGTTTGAGTTGGGCTTAATGGCACATCATCGCTATAATGCACAGCACAATTGAATGCACAGTATCTTCCTTCATTTTATGATTTATACATTATCGCCCATTTAATGAATTCGGCATCTCTGTGACAAGTCTTTAGCGTCTCCATATGCAGCAGCAACAACAAGCCTTACTGCATGTTAGCTGTATGCAAACCAATAGAGTATGCACAGTCCCTCCCCCTCCTCTGTAAGACAAGGTTGAGCCGCCCCCATGTCACCGACTCTCCACCCTTAAACTCTTAGAGGGGGACACAGGAGCAGGGAATCCCTCATAACCTCAGAACTGGCCTCACTGCACTCTGTATGTTTATTTGTGTGTGTGTGTGTGTGTGTGTGTGTGTGAGAAACTGCACAGTCCAAGACATCAGGGAACAGCTGCCACTAAGAAAATGCCTTCATGACCAGTCCAAACACTGCTGCACGCTATTGCTGCCGTGTACCATTAACTCAAATGGAAAATGTATACAAATTAAAGAGTAAGCTTATGTATATTTACCATATGTGTTGCGCTTAACCCGATTCTTATGATCTCCTACTCCAAGTAGAGCCTAATTAAGCTTCATAATTTAGTGTAGGGCTTTCTAAATATAATGGGCTTATTTAATGGGAGATTGCAGCAAATTGACCCCAAATCTAGTCTTGGGAGCATCATCAACAAATGGAGGCTGGGGAAAACGTAAAAAGGCAATTATAATGGTGACAATGGCAGCAGGTGAAAAACACTTCCTAAGAGTTGAAGGAAGCATAAGTAACTCAAATCCTACCCTACTCGGCTGCATGTTACCAATACTCACTAATGCACACACAGCAATAGAACACAATAGAAACTTACTTGAATTGTTAACTCAGCACGCTGGGTTTCCAGACTTGCAGGATAAAAGGGTTTTACGGACAACAGCACATTAAAGAAGCACAAGAGATAACAGACAGTGACAGCAGGGTTGGAAAGCGACAATTAGTTTCGTCTTAAACGCTGGAGTAGAATATTGCGTTTCCCGCGGCAACACATTTCAGCTGGGTAGCTGGCTCACTTCTCTTCGCTACTCTTCTTTGTTTCCTTTTTTCCACCTTCCGCTTGGTCTGATCCCATCTAGGCTGTGACCACCACTACCAGACGTGCCTTTTTCTGAAGCTGTATGGAAACCTATCTTTTCATCGTATCTGTTTTTTTTTTCTGAATGAGGCACGCTTACGAGAGGGAATTAGAAAGCTTTGCTCACTAGCTAGCTCACGCTCTCTCTCTTCTCTCGCTCTGTGTTGCTTACTCTGATACGCACTGCTCACCGCTCCCTTCCACTCCAACCCTCCCTGTTGAGATGTCTCTTCGTCTCCAGGTCTTGTTTGCTCTCTAGCACTCCAGCTTCCTCCCTCTCGCTCTCCTCTCTCTTAAAACAATATAATTGCGATGGCCATCCTAATGCTACCAAGAAAGCCCAGCTGTGTATGGACCTACTTGTATTCGCCTATATGCAAGTCTTCGTAGCACAATGAACCAGATAGTGTATTTATGACCCATATTTAAGGCTGCATTATGTCCACACATCTGGACATCTACCAGAGCAATAAACACAAAAGCACCTGTTTGCAGACCCTCCTTTTTCTACACCATCCATCCAAATTTGTAGCTGTAATAGTTTAATCTCTCTGCTCATGTCAACAAATCAACACTTCTATAGTCAAATAAAGCAGACGAAGGAGACAAACAATCTATTTAATTTAATGGTATAAGATAATAAGATAACCCCCCTCCAGAGCACATTTTTAGCTCTCTTCACTGGAACCCCACCGTGTAGTCCGATGCCAGAGAGGCGGTGAAAAGTTCAACATCAAACAGAGCTTAACCAGGGACTTATCAGCAAGACAGCATTGCTTGTGGGACGTCGGACCAAACGGCGTTAGGTTGTTTCCCATAATTGACCAGGATTAACGGTGCATTGTTTAACAGCTAGAAATATAATACTGCTACATATTGAAGGCCAGTGCCAAGGAAAATAGAAACCATTTGCATCCAGGCATGCTCAATTTCCCTTTTAAACTATTTGTATCAAATAAATCAATGCCTCTGCCCACAAAGTCATTATGGACCATCCTGGATTTGCCAAAAGCTATTTGAGGTTTTTCATTAGTAGACACAAACCTACGGTTGCTCACAAACATGAACAGAAGAGGTTTCATCTTACAAGTTACACGTCAGTTCAGCATCCAAACATTGTGCTCAAAAAGCTTGGTGTTTGCTTGAGAATATAGAACGTTTGATTTGCACAAAGGCAAGTACCAAACACTTAGCCAGAATTGTAATTGCAATTAAGATCAAATGATCTCACTGTATAGCCTCACATCACGTCAAGGTGAATTTGGGTCTTGTAACAAGGGACACACTTATGTGCAAGAAGCATTCGTTGTTTGTACCGATTCAAAAATATAAATATGTTGATGCATATTGGTTAACTAGAGATGTGTACTAGTTAATGCTGTTTGATCTTAGCAAAACAATGCCAACATTGACTTAATCAACACCATATCTCTAGTATCCGGACCACTATCCTGCAAGGGGGCAGAGGTTTTGTGAAAAAGGGTTAGCCACTTCTGAGAAAAAGTGCAAATGATACAGCTTGTTTAATCAGACTCCGTCCAGTGATAGTCAATGTAAAAAAATGTTAACTTAACAACCACCTTGGTGACCAAAATACTTTTAAAGAAAAAGGGGTACTGCAATACTTGAAGAGTCATGTGTGTATGTGTGTGTGTGTCCTCCTGAAGAGAAAACATTCATAAAAAACATAAGTTTGTTTTGCTATTAGGCTACAAGCCACACTGTGCAGTGTGACCTAATGGATGAATTGAGTTGGAGTATCATGCCAAAACCCATCAACTCTGCAGCAGAGTTAGGTCTATAGCGTTAGGTCAGTCAGGAAGCCAAGCCTCATCAAAGCCAGACTTGGAACCACACAACCAGTTACCATTCCGCTCTGATACATAATTGACATCAAGTACACCGAGTTGAGGAATATGGAGATGGAAACAAAGATGGAAGGAGACCATGATGAAGAGGGAAGACAAAAAGGAGACGCAGAGACAGAAATCAAGAAACATGGGAATGAAATGGGTACAGAGAACTAGACTCAGAAGGATGAGAGAGGAGCAGGGAAAAAAAGAAGCAGGAGTGTGAAAGAGAAGGGAGCGAGGAGCAGCAGCAACAGCACCATGCTTGCTGCTCTGGCAGAGATCTATAAATAGCTCTTCAAATCTCTCTAGAAAAAGGCACTCTGCTGCTGCAAACAGATATTCAGACACAGAAGGCGATATGGATACCTGTTCAAAGTAACACACGGGTAATGTCAAACCGAAGAACCAATGCATGATTAAACAACCTGCCTTGTATTTAACCTTTAGGTTTAATAGTACTTTCAATCCACATTTAGAATGTTAATCTGCATTAATATCTGATGTGAATTGTAAGACACCAGGCAAGCAGTGCACGCTTAATTAATATATCTTACAAATAGGTATACGTAAACACTCGCATTCAATTGCGACTAAAGAAAAACGACATCAGTAATTTCCTCACGCGAAATGCTCACTCATTCCAAGCAGCATTTTTTTAAGCATTTCAGTTGATGTTAGAGTTTAACTGATAATAGTATGATGCTAGATCGTCAGGACCAAAATGAGCAAGGGGCAGGAAATGAGGCGTAGTACAGCAGACGGGCTCCATCATCTTCCTTGTTTCTAGCCTTAGCAACAGCAGACTGGTGGTTCACTGATCAACCACCTCAAATCCTGCTATATATTCTCCATTCCTTATTGCTCAATGGTTTAATAGAAGGATATTGAAAAGTAGCACCAGCGTACTGGGGATAAACTGATAAATATAATTGGGCATCAATAGGAAAAAGGTTATTTGATAGTGGGGACGTATACATACGTCCCCACTATCACAAAACAAGGCAATGACACTGCCATGTTTTTCTATACTTTTTTGTATTCTTCTGAAATAATCCAAAGACCAATCCTCATTTGTCAAGGCTTGATGTCCAAACTTGAATAATTACCTCTTAGAATATAGTAAATTATATAAAGATACATTATTTGGGGTTGCACTGTGCAGGATCAATTTTATCTCTGCAATGCATGTATGTTTCTGGTCACAAACTGTTGACTTCAACAAACAAATCTAAGGACGGTCACTACAGCCATTGCATGTTATTTAACAGACTGGGCTACTTTATTTTAGGCAGAGTGTCGAAATTAATTAACTAATGAATAAATAACTAGCATGTATTGCTATTTCAACTGGTCCAAATGTTTTCATTAAACTATTTACAAAACAATATTACTAATGGATTCTGACCAGACGCACATGCCCAATTCTAGCGAATCCCAAACGGATGCTGAATGAAATCTACAGTACATTGAACAAGGGTACTACTAAATAATTCTAGTACTGAAGTACATATAACTTTTAGAATAAATAGAACCGATTTCGATTTGATCTCAAGCATCCAAAGCTCATCCCTAGTATTTTCCGTTTGTTTACATCTTAATTCAACCAATCAAGACGCAGCCTTAGTTAATCAATCTACAGGGATACAGTATGGGTTATATAATGCTATCCATCCGATCATTTCTGCACCGACTTTATCCACAATTTGAGTATCATTAGGAATCAATAGTTTCGTCGGCAGTAATGGTTTTGTGGCGATAAGGATGAACGACCAACAAAGTCTAAGCATCAACGCTATATTCACTCCGGGGATATCATGACCGCTCTCCATGTATTGCTCCATATGGATTGTCACCCAATGCAATACAACGTTTACTGGTGTTATTGGTGTGGACAGTCGCTTGTTATTGGGTTTTATAAAACATAACTAATTGAGTCATTAACAAGGTTAGGCTCACCGCAAGAGTGGTTGAATTCAATGAGTCCGATTTGGATTGTCCAATTCTTCGCGATGTGTCTGTTGAGCACAGGTGGTGTTGTTGGTGCCGAGGCTATGCTACTGAAATACTGGGTAACAATAGCTAATGATAGCTCATGGCATTAGCTTTCTTTCTCCGGCAAGTATAATTAGCCACCTAGTTACCTACCTACCGACCTAGCGAGATAGCCAGCTAGCACTAGTACATTAGCCCAGTAGATATTCACGTTATACCGTTTCGTCAATAGGCAACAATAATGTCACCAAAACGTCAGCTGCTTCCCAAACTAAATATCAAATATTAACACTGAGGTTGGCCATTTCCCTAAACTAACCAGGCACTGACATGTCACAATATGAGGCGCTAGCTATGGGGTGGGCTAAGCTATATATGCTCATCTCCAGAAGACTTACCGATGCTAATAATGGTGTTGCTAGCTTCACTTGGTTGACTGCAACCCACACTGTCAAAACTGCGCCGCATGAGATAGATAGAAGTGATAGGCCGCTGGGTGAGTTATAGTACTGACCAGGTCGCCCAACACTAATGTGAAACACGAGACTGTCAGTGTAAAATAACGAAACAGTAACTCTTGAAAATAATACATTCATCCAATTAAAGAACAAAAAATAAACAAAACGGTCACCTATGAGCTCCGGCCACTGTGGCAGCGTCACCTTTTTTGTCACCAATAGTTGACGTCAATAGCACATTTGACAGTGGCAGTTTGGTTCCTATATTGGTCTATGCCTTTAAGTTAACTTGTATACATCCGAAACACGTAAACGGATACATATTAAGGAGCAGCAGGGGAAATTAGAGTAAACAACGGGACAAGACAGCATGATCATCTATAAATCTCATTCATATGCCTTTTCATCGTTGTAGTGTCGTTTAAAGGAAGTATGATAAAGTCGGAATTAAGAATAGTGCTTTTTCGTCGTTCTTAGTTACATGTAGGACTACTGCATTACAAACATCGACCCTAGAGCCGAAATGAGGCATGTATCTGCATCTGCTTATGGTTGCATACAATTATTTATTTCCACGCTCTTCCTGTAGTTACAAAAACGTGCCGCGTGTCGGCAGGCTAGTTCCGCGATATTCCCAAATGTAACTGACTCGTCTTGTTTTATCATTCACAGGATCGGCATCAA